>JACBKR010001883.1:0-38822 GCA_014218235.1 Colocasia esculenta | reverse complement strand
TAATGAAAGGACAATACTCATTAATCTCATGGGTGAGAGTCCAAATGAGGTTTCAAAGAGTCCCCTAGCCCCTAGATGCATTCAGGTGGGTTGGGAGGTTGCAGAGGATTAAGATAAAGGCCATGAGAGAATAATATGGAGGTGGTTGCGGAGGTGGTTGCCGCGGCTGAAGTAGCGATGCATCATAGGGACGCGACAGAAATGAATGCGACGGCCTTAGTTGTCGCGACTATGAAGCCACGTGCATGGATATGCATGGGCTGTCGCGACGGCCAAGGGAGGTGCAAAAAGGATGAACGCGGCGCCACGATATGTCGCGTCAATGGAAATCAATTATCTTAAAATATTGATCAATCACATGGGAGAATTATAAGCATTTAAGGCACATGGACTCTTTTAAAAGACAATGGATGGGATATTCATAAAAATTGGCTATTAATGGGCTCAAAGCAAGGCTAATGATGGGCTCAAGGTGAGTGACCAACTAGGGGCTCACTAAGTTAACAAGAAATGCAGTTTGACTTCTCCCACACTGCAAAGAACGCGACCGAGGAAGGCAACGCGACACACGAATTGGGATGGATTCTAGATCGGTCTTCCTCGTGGTAATATCCCCAAGGATGCTCCACGCATTGATCGGCTCCACAGTGTAGGAGAGGTTAGCATTGAAGGTCCTCGGATTGTGATGGGTCACTTCCCCCCTAGAACTCTATAAATAGGGCTCCTTAGAGTGCTAATCCCACAGCTCTCTCTCTCTCTCTCTCAAATTCTCTTTGATTTTCTCTCTCCTACAACCATGAAGAGAACTTATTCTGCCTTCCAAGAGGACATCCACCTTATGTCAGTCCCAAGGCGGCCCGGGAATCACATGAGGAGCTCCAACGTCTCTCCTCTGTGCCAAGGCATATATGCGCACAACCAAATATCCAAGTAACATGCTTTCTCTCTCTAACTCTTCTTCTTACTCACTTCTTTTTCTTCTTCTATTCTCAATCACTCCTTTTCTTTTCCTCTACCCCAGATTCTTCTGGGTCACAGGAGATTTTCTAAAGCACCATGGTTGAACCCAATGATTGACTTGCTTCCGCTTTCCTCCATTCGCCACTTGCGTGAGTGGGGACTGTCCAGTGTTCTCTTGCTGGCCAAGCAATACCATAAAATTGTGCATGTCTGGGATAGCATTACAGCACTGGTGGAGTTGTGGCATCCCCACCCACACGTTCATCTTCCCCGAGTTTGAGGCGACCGTCCTTCTAGAAGAATTGGAGATCATGCTGGGTCTCCCGAGTACCAGAGGGGAGAGGAGCTTGCACTCTCCTACACTGTGGAGCTGATTAATGCGTGGGGCATCCTTGGGGATATTACCACAAGGAAGACCGATCTGCACTCCATGACCAGCCGGATGCAGGTGCATCTCCTTCCCATCGCCCAGTGGGTCATCTCCCAGTGCAAACGCAAAACTGGGAACAACCTCGCCATCGCCAAAGCAGCCACCATCTGCATCTGTGGCGTCATTCTCTTCCCAGCTAAGACGGTTCTATCTCTATTGCAAATCTGAGCATAATTGACTCTGTCTCAGAAGGTATGAGCATTGGTCAGGCTGTCCTTGGCTACCTTTATGCTGGACTTACCTCTGCAGCCACTGGAGGCCCCTTCTATGGCTCCGTCATCGCCCTCGAGCTGTGGATGGGCATGCACATACAGTTCCGGACCATGGATACCTTCTCCACCGAGTGCAAGACCATGCTACATCATCCTCTTGCTTTTGTTGGAGCACCCCTTCACATGACGCCACAAGCACGGTGCAAGACGGCACAGGTGAAGGGATTAAAGGCTGGCGCGACCACATCTAGAATATGACAATGGCGGAGTTTGACATGCGCCCACGCTTCCTCCACAACAGGACGGTCTACCTACCATAGCGTTCGGGACTGGCGCTACGACTTCTGGGCAACGAGGCACTGACCCTCTACAACCCAGACCGTTGCTACTGCAGTGTGGAGCGTCCGCACAGTGGTTCCCTTACTTTCACACTACCCACCCATTCAAGTGAGGAAGAGGAGTGACGAGCAGGATGAACGGGACGTGCGGAGCGCCATCGTCCACTGGGAAGGATGTACCATGAGTCTTATCCAGGCCGAGGTGGTAGAAGATGAAGACGTGATGCAGGGATACCTTGAGGTACTGAAGGAGATCCGGCTAGCAGCACCGGAGGCTTGAGAGTGATGTGATTGATGTAAGCATTGACATTAGGTGGTAGTTAGGGCGAAAAATTGCATTTGTTTGAACGTAGGAATAATTGAACAATGTAGCTTGAAGATTTGAGTGAATAAAAATAGAGTTTTGCTTCCTGTGCACTGTGTTCTGTTGGTGACGCGACGGCCAACCATGTCGCCTTAAGGTCGCGACAGAGCGGGAGGGCGCGTAAAGGTCGCGACATGGTGGTAGGTCGCGATGAGGTAGAGACCTACTCTAAGGAGCCCTATTTATAGAGACAGAAACCCACGATGTAGACACCCGATTCTGTCTTATAAGTCAAACTACATTTCTTGTTAACTTAGTAAGCCCCTAGTTGGTCACTCACCTTGAGCCCATCATTAGCCTTGCTTTGAGCCTATTAATAGCCCAATTTTCATGAATATCCCGTCCATTGTCTTTTAAAGAGTCCATGTGCCTTAAATGCCTATTATTCTCCCATGTGATTGATCAATATTTTGAAGATAATCGATTTCCATTGACACGACATATCGTGGCGCCGCATTCATCCTTTTCACGCCTCCCTTGGCCGTCGCGACAGCCATGCATATCCATGCACATGGCTTTACAGTCGTGACAATAAGCCATCGAGTTCATTCCTGTCGCATCCCTACGATGCGTCGCAACTTCAGCCGCGGCAACCACCTCCGCAACCACCTCCATATTATTCTCTCATGGCCTTTATCTTAATCCTCTGCAACCTCCCAAACCCCTGAACGCATCTAGGGGTTGGGGGACTCTTTGAAACCTCCTTGGACTCTCACCCATGAGATTAATGAGTATTATCATTTCATTAAGGTATTTACCACTTGAAAATGGGATATTTCTCTCTCTTAGTCTATAAAAGCAAGGCCCTTTCTTCTGAGGAGGGAGAGCTCAGTTTTTACCCCGAAGGGCTGTCAAAATTTTCTTTGATCAACACTTAGTCTTGCAGCCCTCCCATTCCCCTCATTCTTCACTTCAACCCTTCACTAAATCATGTCCATTTGACCATCTACAAGGTTTGGAGCTTGAAGAGGCGACCCTTGGAGCTTCTGGACCAAGGGAGGACATCATTTGGCACCAGGGAGTTGCCCTATACGGGGCTCTTTCTTCCTCTTCCTCTTCTTCCTCCTTCTTCATGCATTTTTATCACTTTATTAGATAGCAATCCATTTCCTTTTCCTTTCCTACGTTTTCCATACACCCAAGGGGTTTAAAACCACCCCCAGGTCCGTTCTCACCATGTTTCATCTCTTCTTTTCATTTTTGGATGGATACTACACTTAATATGTTCTAACATGATTCCTTTTCTTATTTATTGTTTTGGTAGGTACTCAAGCTAGTTATCACGAGGAGCCTTGTCCTCTGGCCGGCCGGAGGGCAGGAAGAAGGTCCTTCCACACTTCTCCCGCACTGCAGAGAATGCGACTGAGGAAGGCGACGCGACCCCAAAAATGCGCCCCTGTAGAGCGTCTCGAAACCAGCTTCATCGCGACGGGGTTCCCCGTCACGACCTCAGGTCAGTATGGTGTTCTCTTCCCCTTTCCTAGATTAGTTAGCCCGTGTTATTTCTATTCTTAGGCAACTATCTAGGTGGTGATCACATCCTCTTTTCCATGCTCTTATATTGAATACATGTTTGCGAGTATTGGGGGTGCACAATCCCCTAGTTTGAGCCATCCTCCGCGTGTGAGCGTGTGCCATCCTTAGTTGCACCAGAGGACTTGAGTCCATACCTACTAGGGTCCCACTTAACCGAGTGACATTCCCTTAATCAAATCCAACTAAAGGTTAAGTGCATATTTCAAAATTTTGCGTGTTAATCATGATAACTTGAGTGCTCTCGTACATCCCTTCTCCTCTCACAGTCCTTCTTGTTGGGACCGGCATAAGGTGGAATGTCCTCTTGGAAGGCAGATTAAGTTCTCTTCATAGTTGCAGGAGAGAGAAAATCAAAGAGAATTTGAGAGAGAGAGAGAGAGAGAGCTACGGGATTAGCACCCTAAGGAGCCCTATTTATAGAGTTCTAGGGGGGAGTAACCCATCCCAATTATGTAACTATGTCTTAGGATAAGATTAGAAGAGGTTTAGGGATCCTATTGGGAATCTAGAAGTCTTAGGATAGAGATAACACAGACTTACTACATTTTTTGGACTCTGTTTATGTCGTGACACCGCGATATGCCGCGTCAATTTCATGACATGGAGGGATGCCGCAACTATGTCACGACCCCCAGTTATGTCGCCTCTTTATTTTGAACATCATCTTTTGTGTATGCGCTTGGTTTGTGTCCTTATTTGGTTGTTTGTATATATGTGTTGTTATTGTGTCGTTATTGCTTTTCTTTGTTCAAAAAAAAAATCATAAAATCATAAAATCACAAAAGAAGGAATGTTACAGGTGAGTCAGGTAATGTATTTCTATCCCTACTCCTCGTATTACTATATGTTATTTCTTTATTATATCACTTCAAGGACCGCTGGTTCTCAGTGTGCTCTGGGATTTGAGTTCCCCTTTACCAAAAACAGTGATAATCTAGGTGCACATTGTAATCGTTGGATAGGCCGTTAGGTCGGTAAGTTCGGGGATGATGGATTCAGGCCTACACTGCGGTTGCAGGTAGTTTCTTGACCCGTTCTTATTTTGGCTTAATCATTATCCTTGATCTATTATCTATTTTCTCTCTTTCTTTGCACTCGTTTTGATGATTTCTTTTTTTTTAGCTCAGCATGCATCATGTAGGTCTTTGAGCTTTCACAACTCATCCATGGCTAATGGTGAGCCCTTGTTGAGTGCCCAATTGGTCTTCATGATTCAAACAGGAAGTCCTATTCCACTCCGAATCGGAAGGTCTGTTTCCGAGCAAGTTATTCTTGTCAGTTTGTTAAGAACTTCCCTGTCTGGATTCTCTATCCAATTTTCATCTTACTCCTTTGATCTGCTTTGGTTGCGAACCGCTCCAGGACAGAGTCATGAGTTACCTGCCTGGCACGCACATGTCCCTCCAAAATGAAACCTACAGGCCAATCGGCTAGGGTACCACTCAATCGGGAGGTTGATCGTCTTTTTCTTTCTCCTTCTCATCCAGACTCGTACTTTTCTTTGCATTCTGCTCGAGCAACTAACTCAGGGCTTTCACAAAGATTCCAATTGCTTGTTGGTTAGGTCGGGTGTCACTTTACCATGACTCCCATTTTTCAGTCCACTCTACATCATTTCCGCTTCGCCGTCACTTCATGACATCTCCGCTACACTTCTGTTATGCTCCCTTGCAAAGTAGGAGTCAAGGAGGGGCAATCTATAGACACCCGATTCTGGCTTATAAGTCAAACTGCATTTCTTGTTAACTTAGTGAGCCCCTAGTTGGTCACTCACCTTGAGCCCATCATTAGCCTTGCTTTGAGCCCATTAACAGCTCAATTTTCATGAATATCCCATCCATTGTCTTTTAAAAAGTCCATGTACCTTAAATGCCTATTATTCTCCCATGTGATTGATCAATATTTTGAAGATAATCGATTTCTATTGATGCGACATATCGTGGCACCGCATTCATCCTTTTCGCGCCTCCCTTGGCCGTCGCGACAGCCCATGCATATCCATGCATGTGGCTTCATAGTCACGACAACTAAGGCCGTCGCGTTCATTCCTGTCGCGTTCCTATGATGCGTCGCGACTTCAGACGCGGCAACCACCATCGTGACTTCAGACTCTGTCGCGGCAGATCATGGGGACGCAAAGAGATCGCGCCGTGGGTGGACGTCGCGACGACATGTATGTACTTGTTTATTAAATGCTTTGATCCATGTGTCAATTTCTATCTGAAGCTAAGTTGGTTGTTCCATGCTTGTGTTTTGTGGTAGGTCTATATGTCTTTCGTTTGCGACTGATCACAGTTCTCAGGACCCTATTACTATCACGGAAGGACTCTCTGTTGCGATAGGGTTGCGGCGTATATGGCCGCCGCGACTTCGCCCGAGACCTGTTAGTCAGCCTATTTTGTCATCAATTAGACATTGCATACATTTTGGGCGCCTGGGCCCGTGCATACACTACTCTTCCCATTGTGTAGGTTTGCCCCCTTGGTTGAGTGAGCCCTCTCACCCGCAAGCACTCGTGGGTTGACTCGGGACGCCCTCCGAGGACCTCCATAAGTCCTCGTGACTGTACGCACGTTACGGTTCACCGGCCGGTTATACCCATCGTACCCCTAGTTTGAGCCATCCCCCGCGTGTGAGCGTGTGCCATCCTTAGTTGCACCTGAGGACTTGAGTCCATACCTACTAGGGTCCCACATAACCGAGTGACATTCCCTTAATCAAATCCAACTAAAGGTTAAGTGCATATTTCAAATTTTTGCGTGTTAATCATGATAACTTGAGTGCTCTCATACATCCCTTCTCCTCCCACAGTCCCTCTTGTTGTGATAGAGTCTAGGCTTAGAGGGTGAATGTCATCTCCCCTATTGCTTAGGGTTGGTGCATGCGTCATTGTCTAGGTAGATCGAGTCAGTCCCCTCCAACCATTGTATTATATCATAATCCTCTGTTCGGTATGGACCAATTCCGGGTCCTTGCCGATGATGTCTTGCCTATTGGACTTCTTGAGGATGTGGCCCAAACCTCTGCGGCCGTTCTCTCCGGGCACGTCCAGCTCCCACTTGTTGTGGGGAGTCAATCCCGCCCTCCTTCTCCTCCAGGGGCAGATGACCCCATTCCCAATTTAGTCAACTCCTCCCTCACCTACTTTCGGACCAAGTCCTTGAGTTCCTAGCCGCTGCCAAAGGCAAGCGCCCTCTATCTCCTCCCTCTCATGGTTCTGCCCAACAGGCAGCCTCTTCTGCTCCTATTGTTTGAGCGCCACATGTACCCACCACAGTGGCAGATCCTACACCCCTACGCCCTCGGGCTATCCACTTTTCTGAGCCTAGCTATCTTCCGACGTGGGAGGTTCGGCCCAAATCTCCTCCGATGCCTTCTTTCTATCAGGCCGAACCTGCTCCCTTTCCCCGTGAGAGGTCCTATTCGTTGGAGCAATCCCGCTCCCTCATTCCTTCTCACCACGCCACGTCCCCCTCCGACTTTCTTGCGGAGTGGACAACCATGAAGAGGGAGCTTCATGATTTAAGGAGACAATTGGACCCCCGTAAGGTCATTGACATCCCTCTCCCTTCCTTCCAACATCTTCGGGTTCCGCCCCAGTCAGAACTTCCAATCTACAGGCGATACTCAAGGGTAGGCGATCCTTATGTGCACCTAAAAGATTTTGTGTATGAGTCTGCTCCACATAAGTATGACCGCCACCTTATGGCGTACTTGTTCAGAAAGTCCCTAGATGGCCCGGCTCTGGAATGGTTTTACTCCATGTCACCCGAGGAGGCCAAAGACTTCCAAGTTGTCCAAGAGAGGTTCTTACAGCAATTTCAAGATCGGTTGGACCCGAATATTCATTTGTTGATTTAGTGGCCGAAAAGATGAAACCTGATGAGGAGTTCTCAGTCTACGTCGACAGATGGCGTTCCCTCGCTGCAAAAGTCCGCTGCCCAATGCCCGAGGAGGAGAAGGTTAAGCTGCTGATCTCAAATGCCACCCCTACTTACCGAGCTATCTTGGCCATGAGCAACATCACTACTATGCACCAGTTATATAGTCGAGCCCGCTTAATCCAGACACAACTTAAGGACTCGTCTATCCATTCCATGTTCGAGACTCCCAAATCTCGTTATCCTAAGAAGCCTCGGGGCCAGTTACCGAGGGAGTCCAAACTAATGAACAAGTAAGTGCAGTGAATAACCCCTAAGGCCTAGTAGGTAGGTCTCCCTATACTCAACAGCCTCAGCAACCATGGAATAACAATAGGCAGCCGCCTCCTCAGGGCCAGAACTCCCAGCAAGACCAGCGCCAGTATAATCAAGTCCCTCCACCCCAAAATGGTTTTGCTCCCAGAAAGCCCAATGGGCCCAAGAGAGCTCAATATCCTCCTCTTCCAGAGACCTTGGCTACATCTTTGCAGCCCTTATGTCTCTCAATGCCCTCAGACTCCCTTTGGAAAAACCAAATGGAACATGGCAGCGGATCAGAAAAAGTATTGTGTGTACCATCGCCATCCGGCCACAATGTGTCGGACTGCTTCCAATTTCGGGACATTATATATGATCTTCATGAACAGAATCAGATCGATTGGGTAGAGATGAAGAGGTTGATCCAAACACTAAGGGCCAGCAGGGTCAAAGATAGCAGCAGAGGCCACAACAGCCACAACAACAACAACAACAATTCCAGCAACAACATCAACAATTCCAGCAGCCTTTCCAGCAACAATAGCAGCAACCCCAACAACCGGAAAATGACCTTGGCATAATTCGTAATCCCATGCCTCAACATCAGCCCGATCCGAACCCCAACCTGCTCCACCACCCGCTCAAGTTAACCCAGTCATTCACCACCCACCACCAGCAGACGCGTGGGCCTATGACGATGAGCACGAAGTAGGCCAGCTTCTGGCTATCTCCCATACCACCCCTGCCTCCTCCAGTACACCTGCCTCCATCACACCTAACTCCACTACACCTACTCCCGATACACCCACTGTCGCCACTATCACCTCCCCACTCTACAACACACACCCATCATATCGCCCATTACTCTAGCTCCCCTTAACATTCCTTTCTCCCCTGCACCAGCACCCATAATAGCCAACCCTTCCATCCTCGACACCACACCACCTCCACTCCACCACAACCTTGCCTAATGGAGATGGCGTATGTTCCAACGGATGTACCCAAATGCATCCGTATCTATGCCAGGTCAACAGACCCAACCATCCCACTATCAGCAGCAGCAACAAGACAGCAAGGAGATAAATCCGGTCCCAGGAACCCAATATGATATATTAAAGCATTTGGATCAGACTCCAGCAAAAATATCAATCCTAGAGCTGATCAAGAGGTCTCAGACTCACCAAGATGCACTGAGGGTCTTTCTGCAAAGGGTCATGGTGAATGAAGATATGAACCCGGATAATCTACCTTCGGTCTTATCCATTGTGAACAAAGGGCCTACAATCACTTTCATAGAAGGCGAACTAGCTCCTCCTGAGGCTAGAAAATTGCCTTTATGTGTAACTCTCACAATAAATAAAGTGGCCATTGATGCCGCTTTGGTAGATACAGGGGCTTCCATTATTGTGTGTCCACTGAGCACTTTAAGAGCATGCAACGTTCCCGAACGCCAATTGTAGCCTACTCCTACAACCATAGCTGTGTATGACAATTCCCGACGAGCTTGCCATGGAGTAATCTCTCTACAAGCTGAGCTAGGCCTGCTGGTCATGACAGTGGACTTTTATGTGCTGGATATTGATCCTACTTTCAAGGCAATCATAGGCCGACCTTGGATTGAGGCGTTAGGGGCAGTCCCATCCACAACTCATCAGTGTTTGAAATTCCCCTTTCAAGGGCATATTGTAAAAGTCAAAAGTGCAGCAACTACTCACACTGTGGAAGCTATAGAGAAGATCATGCCATTAGTCTAGCCATCTAATAAGCTGTCATCTCGGTGCTCAATGTAAATTACCCATGGGCTTACACTTTCTCCTTCAATCGCCCGATTGTGTCTCCATCACTGGCAGCCATTAGAAAGCATACGTCAGCAAATACCAAAGGCTGAGATATCATGTTTAGGATCGGCTATCAGACAGGAAAAGGTTTAGGAACCCATCTCCAAGGGTGAACCAAGGCCGTCACAGGCACAAAGAAATTTACAAAGCATGGTCTAGGATACGCAGAATGGGCCACATTCTCATCTAATTCACAGTCAGGCCCCGGACCTCTCACCTGGACATTATATGACAACTTTGTCAGAGGGCTCATACAACCTAGGTATAACATCACAGTGAAAGAGGCACCGATGTCAGCATATCAAATCCTAGAGGCTCGTCGGCCCAGCAAGAAAAGGAAGCTAGAGACAAAGACAGTGGATTCAGACATTGAAGATTTATTCCCTGCAGTGAGTTTCCTATTCAAGGAGGACAGCAACACTCTGCCCTCAGAAGCAGAAGTAGAAGAGCAGATCCTTGAAGACCTTGTTCATCAGTTAGTCATTGTTCGTCAAGGACAGTGTGGCACAGCCGCCAGCAGTGATAAAATCAGCATCAGCAATCACCACCAAGTGACAGTTGCTTGGACTTGGTGAAACGTTTGAAACCATGAACCTCATCAACCCAACAACAGAGCTCTGGCCAGGGTATTCCCAGCCTTTCAATCGTTTTGTCTCTTCCATCTTTGTTTATAAATTCTCCTCCATCCCTTTTTCCCCTCCCATCATTCTCCAGTTCTCTCCCGACGCTCTCGAAGTGTTAACCTCCTCTACATCCTCTTTCACCGTTTCTTTTAATGGCTCGGTTCTATCCCTCTCCCGATGCCTTCGCTCTAAGGATGGTTAATTTCCTTTCTTAGTTTAATATGTTGCGATCCCGGTCACCCCCCTTCCTCCTTGGTGGCGATCCCCGCCTTTCTCCTTCTGCCCCTGCAGTCTCCGCCCACTGACCGCCATGGTCACTTTGGGCAATTTGGGTGAGGGCCTTCTATTCCCCTGCACCCCGAGTCTGCTGCAGGCACCCTGAGCTCGGGTGGCCCGCCTCTTCCTCCAGATCCATCGGAGGGTTTCTGCGGCCCCGCCACACCTGTTCCTTTCCATTCCAATAAACCCCTGGACCCTTTTCCAGAGCCTTCTGTAAATATCAAACCTAGTTTAGATTCAGGGGTAGGATCTAGCAAGTCCTCGTCCCTGTCTAAGAAGAAGAAGGGTAGTGGCATACCCATAAGTATTTGTTAGATCTAGTGCAAAGGTGTGGCGCTCTTCTAGCTGTCGAAGAGTTCGTCCATGAAGCTGTAACCCTGAACATAGAAGCTCAGCACGAGGAGGAAGGGCTAGACGACGGATTTGGTGTTTATGAGATTTTAGCTGAGAATGACCCAGTGGATGAAGAGGATTGTGAAATAGAGGACGCTGCCGAGATGTATGCGAGTGGCATGAGAAGATTTGATGAGCCCACCTCGGTAGTAGATGAACCCACCAAAGAGGTAAATGTTGGAACAGAAGAAGACCCTAGGCTCTTAACCATAGCTTCCAGTCTCCCTCCTGAGGAAGAAGAGGCACTCATAGGGATGTTAAGGGAGTTCAAAGATTCTTTCGCTTGGTCTTATGATGACATGCCCGGCATTGACCCTGAGTTAGTGGAACATAGGCTGATATTGAAGCCAGGGGCAGTTGCTGTTAAGAAAAAATTGAGACGATATCTCCCCCACATTGCTTTGAAGATGAAAGAGGAGATTGACAAGCTACACAAAGCTAAGTTCATCCGTGTAGTCCTCTATCTTTTGTGGGTGGCCAACATAGTCCCGGTAATGAAGAAAGACATAAGAGTGCGAATTTGCACAGACTTCGGGACCTGAATAGGGCATGTCCAAAGGATGATTTTCCTTTACCTCATTTGGATGTACTGATTGATAATACCACTAGGTATGAGACTCTATCGTTCATGGATGGGTACTCAGGCTATAATCAAATTCATCTAGCCCCGGAGGATCAAGAGAAAACCTCCTTCACCACACCCTGGGGAACTTTTTGCTACGTGGTCATGCCATTTGGATTGAAAAATGCCGGCGCCACTTATCAAAGGGCAATGTTAGCTATCTTCCACGATATGATTCATATTGATGTTGAGGTATACGTGGATGATATTGTGGTGAAGTCTCGGACTCGAAGAGAACACTCCTCCGTGCTTGCCAAAGTATTTCGCCGCGCACAAGAATACCAATTGAAGATGAATCCAAAGAAGTGCGTGTTTGGGGTTTCTTCAGGCAAATTTCTAGGTTTCATAGTCAGAAAAAGGGGGATTCAGATAGATCCGCACAAGGCCAAGGCAAACAATGAGATGCCTCCTCCTAAGAACATATCTGAGCTTCGAGGTTTGATTGGTCGGCTACAGTTCATAAGGATATTCATATCTCAGCACTCTCAAAGATGTCTCCCTTTCTATGAGCTGTTAAAAGGAGGGGCCAAATTTGAGTGGAATGCTAAGTGCCAAGAAGCCTTTGATGAACTCAAGAGTTATTTAATGAATCTGCCCGTGCTGCAGGCACCTATCCCAGGGAAACCCTTAATCCTATATCTGTCAACTATTGAGGACTCCCTAGGAGCTGCCCTTGCACAACATGATGATTCTGGCAAAGAAAGGCAGTCTATTACCTATCTAGGCTCTTCAATCCCTCTGAGCTCAAACTCACCACAATGGAGAAATCATGTGCAGCGCTAGTGTGGGTAGTGCAGAATTGAAACACTACTTCTTAGCCCATAAGGTGAGTTTGATTTCCAGAATGGATCCTATTAGGTATCTCCTAGAGAAGTCGGTCCTCGCCGACAGATTGGCGCGCTGGCAAAGCTTCCTATCTCAATTCGATATCACCTTTGTAGTCCAGAAGGCTATAAAAGGATATGTCGTTACTGAGCACCTTGCTCACCTCCCTCTTCCCCACAGTGACACGGTTCAAGAGGATTCCCCGATGAAAACCTGTCACTCATCTCTCGCGATCCCTTCTGGTAGCTCCACTTTGACGGAGCTCTCAATTCTAGGAAGGGCATAGGTGCTGTCTTGCTCACCCCAGAAGGGATCACCATTCCACTAGCCTACCAACTCCAGTTCCTGCCACCACAATGTCTCCGAGTATGAGGCTCTCCTAGCTGGTCTTAAGCTTGCCTATTTATTAGGCGCATGTCATCTCAAGATCATAGGAGACTCTCAGCTTGTCCTTCGGCAGGTCCTTTCTACCTACCGCACTCGTGACCCCAAGCTCAAGCCTTATCAAGATCTGGTCAAAGTGATGTAGAAGTGGACTGGCTGTTCAGGAGAACGGGAAGAGATCTTGAAGTATGAGGAATACAATATAGCATTCTTCTTGTTGCTTGTGGTTATTTCATGGCCCGCAGGGCAAAGTGATGTACTTTTCAGATCTGAATAAGTGTAACACAATTAGATGATAAAGATTTTTTTTTGCATTTGTGTTCAACTGACTTGCATTGATTGATGTGTGGATAGAATGTGGTGAAATGGGGATGAAATGACCTCAAGAATGCTGTGAGGACTGAGTGCGGAGTAGTTGGCGTCCATATCGATGGCCGCCAACCTCTGGTTAACGTCCAACCTCTGTCGCCAACCACTGAGTGACAATCGACGTCCACATAGGTAGCCGTCTAGTTTAAACTAGACGTCCACACCTAGCCGTCGACCAGACTTCGAGGCCTGAAATTGAAAGGACATTGACGTCCAGACCCTGGCCGCTGAGGTAGGTATGGCGGCCAGAGATTGACGCAGATAAAGTTTAACGGCCAGATATTGACGTTAAACCAGTAAACGCCCTTTTTTTTGAACTGACGCCTTCTCCCGGCGCCATTCCATCTTCCCAAGCGCCGGGAGAAAGAAAACCTACCTTGCTCAAGACTAAGATGAGGACGAGGGCAAGAGAGGCATCATCCGGGCCATCGCCACTCGGAGGAGGAAGAAGAAGAGGTGGAGATGGCTACGGCGGGGGAAGAAGAAGAAGTGCAGAGATCTACCAGAGGGGGAGACACCGAGGGAGGAGACGAGACGGAGGCGGAGGCACCTCGACGACCTCGGTGAGTACCCCAAAACCTCTGTGTGAATGTGATTTCATTTGGTGAAAAGAAGGGGAAACAGGGAAAGGGCCGTCGGGTTAGACAGGAACTTGACGGCAACATCGGTTGCCGTCGAGTTCCTACTGGCGTCCACCCCCTTGACGTCAGGGGAACCTGACGTCAATGGGTCGGACGCGACCATAGGAACTAAACGGCCACCCCTGGACGCCGACTAAGAGTAAACGGCCATCGATACTGACGTTAAGCTTTCTGTGTTTTTTTGCAGGGCAAGGGCCGAATGAGGAGCAGGTGACCGGGATTTATGCTGGGCGTGGTACCTGCGCTTCCAGAGGCCCAGCAGGACCAGATAGCGAGGATGGGGTTCGGACATCTGCTGTCGGTACGCCCTTTCCACTTAGATGTGTCGTACCTGGAGGCATTGAGGGAGAGATGGGAGGAGGACTGCAAGGCATTCATCATGCCTTGGGGTCCATGATACCCACATTGGGATGGATGTGGTGTATCTGACAGTACTGCCGGTTCAGGGAGAGCCAGTAGTCGGATTGGAGAGGAGGGACTACTATGACGACATAGTAGAGCTACTGGGGCCAGAGTTCGTGGCCGGGAGGAGGAGACCGATCCGGAGCATCCTGCTCGGATCGTTTTCGGAGGCAGTTGGATTGAGGGGGAGGAGGAGAGGACCCCTAGAGTCACTTGATGAGTTCTATGCTGGAGTGCGGGGGGCACTCGACCTAGGAGACCGGAGCGAGGAGCGCTCGGTACGAATTTTTGTCAGCTACCTCTTCGGAAGCCTGTTGTTCGCGATGCAATCATCTCAGATGAACTGCAAGTTCGTGCTGTTGCTGAGGGACTTGGTGCAGGCGGGGAGGTACGCTTGGGGTGCTGCGATGCTGGGACACCTTTCTCTCTCTCCTCCCCACAGCTCGCAGCGCTCTCAGAGCACTGGGGGCTTCACCCCCTTCCTTCAGGTACGCAATTTTTTTCCTTTAAGCTCAACTTGAATTTCAATTGATTAAATAGCTTGACTGACTGACTTCTCTTCTTGCAGATCTGGGGGTACACCCGCTTCCCCATGGGGCGCGGGACACTTGTAGAGGGGCGCCAGATGATGGTGCCTCTCATGACGAGGTGGGCGGTGGCCCGGACCCCAGGGTCACCGACAGGAGGGCAGGGGATGTGCGGGTCGCACTTGACCACTACCCGCATGATCAGGTATGAAACCCTCAACTAGCTTTTGCATTCTTTCAATTACTGCTGCATTGATGTTACTGACCAGTGCCTTCTGTTCTTCTCAGGTGGTGTGGACCCCCTATGTGGGGGAGGCGGACGCCTCGCACCCGGCGCGGGGTAGCGCAGGTCGCCCCTTGTTCGACCGCCACCTCCTTTTACTGTGCCTCGGGACATGTGAGGTACTGTATTGGAGTTGGTGGTACGGACCCGGCTGGCACCAGCCGGCCATCGAGGTGCCTTCCCTCGGGAGAGAGAGGGACACTCACGCCGGCGGTTCTTTGCCGAGGACCGCGACTGGGGCAGACCACGCAGGCAGCACTGTCGCATATTGGCGCGAGGGCGGTGAGCAGGTGGTATGAGTGACCGACCTCCAGGACAGCTCGGCTTATATGGAGGATTACCAGGCACGATACGCCGGGCGACTCCGGCTTGATCGACAAGTGGTGAGTGAAACTCCTAACTCTAAGCCTTGGTCGGATCTGAATTTGAATTGAATCTAACCTTGAAGCATTTGGCAGATACCGGAGTCACAGGCCATCCGCCTCTTGGAGGGGCGACTGGCCGAGCAGGAGGTGGAGCTGACGAGGCTCCGGGCCGAGGTCAGGACCCTGGTGAGTAACATTAACCCTTGATTTTGATTTGATATTGACTTGATTTGATTGCTGACCAAGATGTGTGAATGCAGAGGGCGGAGCAGCAGAGAGTGCGGGCGAGCCATGACGCAGGTGCGAGCTCGTCTGCCCAGCCAGCCAGAGGGGACCTGGCGGTCCGCCTACAGGAGGCCCTGGACCGAGCGGAGGCGAGGGTCCGGGAGCTTGAGGAGCAGGCTCGAGAGATTGGGGCTCAGGTAAGACACCAGACTAGCACTTTCTTTCAATGTTTATTGAATGTTCTAACACGCTTGCCCCTTGACATGCAGCGGCAGGGAGGAGATGTGGCTACTCTCCAGGCATAGATGGAGAGTTTGCATCTGGAACTAGAGGCACGATTTCCGGTCTGGGGCCGAGGTAAGACACTTTCTTTTTTCCTCTTTTTCCTGCACATGTTCAGGACTGATCCTCTTTTGCTTTTGATGCGCAGCGGCGGACCATGGTGACAGCCATGGAGGAGTTGAGGGACGACCGGGCCACCATGAGGGGTCGCCTGCTCGAGGCCGAGAGAGTCAGAGGGAGGCCGAGACAGCTCGGTCACGGATTGCCGCGGATTACGAGATCCTCAAGGACCGGGTGCTGAAGAAGCGCCGAGAGCAGCAGCGGCGGCAGGCTCAGCAGGGGACGCCCGCGAGGACTGTTTCGGCATTCGCATCCTTGACGACATCGTGTCGCTGGGGGATCCGTCCGTGGTGCGAGGAGGAGGACTGCCGCGACCGGAGGCTTCCACGGCTTCGAGACCTCCTCTCCCAGACCGGCGTCGGGAGAGGGAGGAGGAGGAGGTTAGTAGCTCGCGTAGGCCGAGGCCTAGCGAGGGTGAGAGGAGAGAGGAGTGACACTTTTGTACCATCAGGGGTATGCCCCTGTCATGATATGTACACAGACTTGATTATCATAGTGGAATTTGTGAATTTTTGTGAGTTTGTGCACTTGAGTGCTTTGCTTCCGTTCTTGATTCCTGCATTCCACAACACTTAAAGAAACAGATTAGTGTAGATCTGTTTTTAGCCCCTTGCCTACGATATACCTTTCTTGAGATCTGGTCAAGGGGCTAATTCTAATCAAAGATATGAACATAAAATAACGAAAGGGAATATGCACAAGCATTTTTTTTTTCTTGATTTTTTGTTGTTTTTGTTTTTGATAAGAAAATAAGGAGAATGTTAGCATATATACATGGTACCACTAATTTTTTTGATTTTTTGATTTTTCTATTTTTTTGGCTTTTGAAATTTTGGGAGAAAATATGTACAATGTGAAATATATACATCAAAAGACTCTCTTTTTGTTATTTTTTGCATTTTTTTGTATTTTTTTGGATTTTTGGACTCTAGGTCACATATTCATCACATGTTGTAGTGTAGGGTTTACACGATCTACTTAACCACAGAGGCCAAGAGTGAGGAGGGACGTGCATGAATTCCTTGATGTTGGACATTGCCCCTAGCCTTCTTGATATCTTCCACTACGGAGGATCTTATACAATCAAATTACCCCTAGTGGGAGAAATCGGAAGAAATGCATAGGAAGTCATATAGGGCTTTTGGTTCAAACTACTTTTTGTTTCCAAACCAACATCTCATATCAAGCAGACTTGGTCAACCATTGTTTTCAGGGGGATTTTTTTTTTCTTCTGATTTTTGGGGTGGAGGCACGTACTTTTTTGCTACCTCCTTGAGTTGGTCAGCCTTTTTCTGGGTACGTACTTTTTTGCTACCCTTTTTTGACCTTTTGGCTCTTCTTTTCCCCATTGAGGCTGATTTTGACATCTTGCCCCTTGCTTTTATTAGTTGCCCCTGTTTTATGGTGACCTTGTCCTTTTAAAAGAGAGTGGGTGGTCCCCTACTCGTAGTTTGTTCCGCTTCCGGACACGACCGAGTGGGAAGAGAATAGGGGAAACACATTGACCGGATGAGACCGCCCGAGTGTATTAGTGATTTTAGCCAAAGGGCAATATCTCAACATGTGTGGTGTGTGGTGAGTCCAACCTCATTAATGACCTAGTGGAGGAGTAGGGTGCTCAACCCGCAACGTTGACATGTGATGAACGACCGATCTGACTGACTGGCTAGGAATAGAACTTCTTGAGATAGACCGCATTCCATGGATGGGTTAACTCAACTCCCTCGGCATCCACTAATCTATAAGCATTCCCTGAGTATGCTTCCTTAACAACGAACGGACCCTCCCAATTTTCTTGCAATTTGCTCTTGGGACCTGGTGCCTTTATGATTTTCCACTTCAGAACCAATTCACCCACTTCGAATTTTCTTTCTAGAACTCTTGGCATAAAAACGTGCAATTCTCTGACGATAAACTTGTGCATGGTCAGCCGCTATCATTCGCCTTTCATCTAAGAGTTCAAGTTGTGCCAACAAGGCTTCCCGACGTTGATCAGGATCAAGTTCGGAATCTAATTGAACTCTAAGCGAAGGGACGAAGATCTCATATGGGAGTATCGCATCCGATCCGTACGTCAAGGCATAAGGGTTTTCCCCGTAGGAGTACGGACAGAGGTGCGATAAGCCCAAAGAGCTCAACTAAGCGTTCTGGCCAGTCAGTGTTGTTGTGAGATTTGCACGTTTTCTTGATTATTTTGATAAGAGTTTTATTAGTAGCTTCCGCTTGTCCGTTACCTTGTGGATAATATGGTGATGAATGATGCAAGTTAATGCCATATTTACCACACATGTCGCGGAGCTCCTGCGAGGTGAACTGTGGTCCATTGTCGGTGATGATGTCTCGAGGTACCCCGAATCTTGCAAGAATGTTGCGTTTAATGAACTTGACGACCGTTGAAGCTTTGACTTCTATGAACGCTTCTGCTTCAGCCCACTTTGTGAAGTACTCTGTGGCGGTCAGAATGAAGGATTTCTTCCAGATTTCTCCAGTTCTATCCGCAAAGGGACCTACCACATCGAATGCCCACATGGCGAAAGGCCATGGAGCAATAAGGGGATGAAGAGAGGAAGAAGGAGCATGAATTTTATCACCGTGTAATTGGCATTTAGCACAGTGACGGACGAAATGGGTGCAATCTTCTTCCATGGTAGGCCAGTAATAGTGTCGTACAACTTCTGGGCAATTGCTCTACCATTGACATGGCACCACATTCACTAGAGTGAGCAGCTTTAACAATGCTTTCAGATTCGATTTCATCAAGGCAACGGAGATAGACCCCATTGAGGGATTTCTTGTAGAGAACGCCACCTATGATCTTGTACCGTTCGGAGACACGGCGAATAGCCCGTCTATCGGCAGAAGTGGCGTAATCCGGGAAGGATCCATCTTTGAGGTAGTTCTCGATGTCAAAATACCAGGGATGGCCATCATCGAGGTCGATTTCAGGCTCTTTGAGAGTGCATTGATTTGATGGGAGGGAGATTGAAGTTGGACAAACCAGGGATCAGTATGAGAAGGGATTCTTAGCCTTTGAACAGAGATGGTTCGGAGGACCTTTCTAAAGGGATGGGAATGGAAGAGGCCAGAGAGGCGAGGGAATCTGCTAGGATGTTTTGGGCCCTGGGGTGTGGACAAGGGTGAGCTTCCTAAACTTCCGGATTACCTTTGCTACCAACTCTTGATATGGTTTCAACTTGGGGTCCCGGGTTTGGTACTTACTGAGAGATTGCCGGAGTATCAACTGCGAATCTCCAATAATCCTTAATTCCTTGACTCCGAGCAACAACGCCATCTTCAACCCAAGTAGGAGAGCCTCATACTCAGCCACATTGTTCGTGGCACGGAAGGTTAATTGGTAGGCGTGCGGGATGACTACCCCTTCCGGTGAGAGGAGGACTGCCCCTATTCCACTCCCTTTGGAATTTAAAGCCCCGTCGAAGTAAAGCACCATGAAGGTTCACCATCGATGATGGCTCCTAACTCTTCATCGGGAAAGGTTTCGTCGACAGGAGAATACGAAGGTAAGGGGTGATGGGCTAGGTGCGGCTATGGCATGCCCCTTGATTGACTTCTGGTTGACGTAAGTGATGTCAAATTGATGAGAAAACTTTGCCACCGCATCAACCGCTTAGTTAGGACGGGCTTCTCTAGCAAGAACCGAATTGGATCCATTCGTGCCAGAAGTTTCACTTCATGCGCCAAGAAATAATGCTTCAACTTCTGGACCACCCAGATGACGGCTGCACATGTTCTTTCCATGGCGGTGTACCTTTTCAGCTTCATTGAACAATTTGGATAAGTAGTACACCGCTCTCTCCTTCTTCTCGTCGTCGTATTAGGCCAAAACTGCTCCAGTTGAATCTTCAGTAGTTGATACATAGAGCAATAAAGGCCGACCCGGGACCGGAGGAGCGAGAACAGGGGGATTGAATAGGTAACTCTTCAACTCTTCAAAGGCCTTTTGACATTTATCGTTCCAATCAAATTTTGCCTCTCCTTTTAGCATCTCGTAGAAGGGCTTACAACGGATTGAATGCTGGGAAATGAATCTCCAAATGAATTGAAGTCTGCCAATCAGCCCTCTAACTTATCTGATGTTCCTAGGAGGAGGCATTTCGATTATTGCTTTGGCCTTGTTAGGATCAATCTCAATCCCCCTTTTGCTAACTATGAACCCAAGCAATTTCCCCGAAGAGACTCCAAAGACACACTTCTTGGGGTCATTTTAAGCTTATGCTCTCTAGACCGTTGGAGAACCGCCCGGAGGATGTCAGCATGGCCATGTCGAGTCTTCGATTTCACCAAGACATCGTCCACATAGACCTCCATGTGCACATGCATCATGTCATGAAAAATTGCCATCATTGCCCTTTGATATGTTGCTCCAGCGTTCTTCAATCCGAAGGGCATGACGACATAACAGTAAGTCCCCCAGGGTGTTGTGAAAGAGGTTTCTCCTGGTCTTCCTCCGCCAGACGGATCTGGTTGTACCGAGAGAAACCATCCATGAAAGATAACATTTCAAACCCGGCAGTGTTGTCCACTAGGACATCTATGTGTGGGAGAGGGAAATCGTCCTTTGGGCAAGCACGATTAAGGTCTCGGAAATCTATACAGATCCTAACCTTACCGTCCTTCTTCATTACGGGGACGATATTAGCTACCCATGTGGATATAGCACAACCCTGATGAATTTGGCTTTATGCAATTTGTCAATCTCCTCTTTGATCTTGAGTGCTAGCTTGGGATGTAGCCTCCTTAGCTTTTGTTTGACGGCGGTTGCATCGGCTTTTAGGACTAACCGGTGTTCGACCAAAGAGGTGTCGAGTCCCGGCATGTCCTCGTAGGACCAAGCAAAACGTCAGAGAATTCTTTAAGGATAGCTACCAACGCATGCTCTTCTTCTTCACTCAAGTTGGCACTGACTAACACTGTCTTCGGGGATTCTTTGGTGCCAAGATTGACTTCTTTAGTAGGTTCGTCTGCAGCCGTGGTGGGCTCGTCGAACCTCTTCGTGCCATCCACATAGGAGCTCACTGGGTCTTTCTTCTTTGACCCAGATTCTCCTAACCCATCTTTCTCACTGAAATCTAGCAGATAGACTCCTAGACCGTCATCTATAGAATCACCTTCTTCAAAGTTTGTCTCCACGAGGGCAGGTTCCTCAAGAAATTCCGGGACTTGACTTAATTTGGCACACCTCTCGGCCAAGGCCATGACATATGCAGGAACTTGCCTACCCTTCTCTTTGCATGGTTGAGAGGGACCAGACTCTCCTAATCCTGACTCTAGACTGGACCCTAAACCTGACTCTAAACCAAATCTAAACTAGGATCTAGACTGCTATGTACAGGACAACTATGTACAAGGGAAGTGCTCCCAGAGGGGTGAAATCTACAGGGGAGAGCGTCGGCCCTTGGCCGAGCGGAAGAGATTCCAAAGAGGAAGGGTGCTCAACGGAGATCTCGCACTTCCAACTTTGATAATCGGCGTTTTTTTTTTTGGAATCAAGGCCCAAAACCATGAGTTGCTGACTCAAGGTGGCCTCGACTGGATGGGTGAGAGATAGAGATGGTGATAGGAGTGGAGTAGATGCGGATGGAAGATTAGAAGCAGAAGGAGATGGGTAGAGATGGTGAAGAGGGGGATTCGGACCCAAAGAGTGAGAGGAGGCCGAAGTCATCACAGACTTCCTCTATTTCTGCCATTTCCTCTTTGCTTCTTCTTCTTCTTTCACTCTCAGAGCAAGGCAGTTCCTCTATCAATGGCTCTCGGGTTCCCATTGGGTGGGTCCTTGGACGAAGTGCTCCTTCAAGGTCCAGGTAAGAGGTTGATAAGGTATGAATGGGTCGGGATGGACGGGTCTGGGTGAAAACCTAGACCGGCCTTAGGTAACATCCTCCTAATTGCCTGGACACTCTGGGTCTCCCCCTTTTCATCCGTACCCAACCCGCGGCCATGAACATAGCCGATGTTCGCCATCACTTCCCAACCTTTTCCGGGAGACATGGGACATGAGGTTCTACAGCGGGCTTGGGAGGTTGGCTAAGCTCAGAGGGTGGGGAAGTCAAAGAGAGACATGACCGGCTTCTTCCCCTTATCTGGAACGAAAAGGTGTGGCATCTGCTCTGAGGTGATAGCATTAAGAGTCTCCAAAGTGGGAATGCTCTTGATCTTGATAATCCGCCCATTGTAAGGAAATTTGAAACATTGATGGGCGGTGGAAGGGACTCCTAGAGTCTGTTCTAGCCAGGGACGACCGAGGATGGCTTTGTAAGCCGGATCGACATCAAGAACTAGAAACTCAGTGGACATGGTGACTGGTCCGATTTCCAGTTTAAGAGCAATTTTGCCTTTAGCAACCCTCTTGGAGTTGTCGTAGGCAGCAATGGTAGAGCAACTCTTCTCCAGATTATTTTTCCCCTAGACCCAGTGTTTGAGGGTCTTCATCGGACAAACATTGATAGAGGCCCCGGTGTCGATAAGAGTAGAGTCCACCGAAACCCCATTGAGGTTGATGGTGAGACAAGGAGGGAGAGAACGACACTCGGGGGTGGCGAGATCCTTGTCCGAAAAAGAGATTGAGGGTCCTTGGGTGAGGGAGAGAATGGCGCCGGTGACCCCACTAGGAGGGAGGTCATCATTAACCATGATTTTCTGGAGGAACTGGAGGAGAGTGGATTGTGTGATGGCGACCTCCGAATCAATTCTAAAATAGACACCCTTGCGGGCGTCTTATCAAGATGTTGGAGAATATCATATTCGGTGCCAGCCGGAGGTGGAGGCCCATTATCTTCCTCATCTTGAGTCGGCCGCAAAGGTGGAGGAACAATCCGATTCCTAAGCGTGACATGAACATCCTCTTGGGGTCTGGAAGAATCAACTGGAGAGGCCTGGTGGATGACTCACTGGCAGGGGAAGTGAGGATAGTGGGGTAGGTGTCCTGAGGAGGTCGGATAAGCACTAAGGGTCTTTCCTCGAGAATGGCATCCACCGAGGTGGAAGGTTCCTGGGACTCTACAGTGGGACATGGATACCACTCATCAAAGCCCTCTACCCCCCATTGTTGTCTCTCCTCACGACCCGGGGTTCCGAACAAGTCATGGTGTGGACATTTTCCTGGGACTTGGAGGAGGAGGGGTTGCTGTTTCGATGATTGGGGAGAGGGTTCTGGAAGATGCCTAATTCCTTCTTAGTGTACCTAGACTTGGCTATGGCTACACTGACATCCTCCCAGTTGATTCTTCCTTGATCATTCACATCATACACCCAGTCACGGAATGTGAAACAGTTGTTGATATCGTGGCCATGGGTGCGGTGGTAAGGACAGTACTTGGAAGTATCCAGCCTTGGATTTGTGTTTTCCCTTTGTGGGGGGAGCCGGATAGCTTCGCAAGACATGAGTGCGAAGAATATGTCCTCAGGGTCTCGGGGAGAGGAGGGTAGTGAGACCTCTTAGGACCAGGCCGAGTGTAGCCAGAAGAGGGAGGAGGAACAGTAGAGTAAGGCTTAGAAGGATGTGATGGGAATTGGTGAGGGTTAGAGGGAGGATTGGACGGAGGGATAGAGGATTTGTTGGGAGGCCTCAAAGGCTGGCTGCAAGCGCTTACAGACTCATTGACGGTCACCCCTTCGGTGGTAGGTGCCGCGGGAGCCTTGCGTGCCTTTGGCTTTCCTTCAAAGAAGTGTGGGAGAGAGGAGTCCTTGATTTGATTTTCAACTACCCTGGCTCTGTTATAAAGATGTGAGAAGGAGTGGAACTCACTTAGCATTAAGACAGAACGGAGCACAGGGTAGTGTTAGTAACCAAGAGGGTTATGGCTTGAGACTCCGGGATAGGAATGTCGGCTCTTGAAGCCATGGACCTCCATCGATTGGCATAAGTTACAAAGTCTTCGTTCGACTTCATCTTTTCTGCCATCAAGTCGGAAAGTGTGGGGACTTGAGTGGCCATGTATGAAAAGTGTGAGATGAATCGCTCGGAGACTATGTCAAAATTACAAGGTCAGATGCAGGTAGAGAGGTAAACCACCTCAAAGCTTCCCCTTCCAATGACTGTTGGAAAAGGTGAACTAAGAGGACCCGATCATATAACCACCGATGGGAATCCATGGTGAAGCCGGCGAGATGAAATTGGGGGTCGGAGGTCCCATCATACTTGCGGTACTTTGGGGCTTGAAGTGGGGGGGAAAGTAAGCGTTGGGGAGCTTGCAGTAGTTTAGTAGCGAATGAGGTTTAGAGTGGGATAAGGAATCCGCTACAAGCTTCCTAACGAGACCTTCAACCTCCGAAAGGGGAACAGATTTAGATTGAATGGGGGGGCGATTTGGATAGGTGGCGAATAGGCGGAAGGAGGAGTGGGAATTGGAGTAGGTAAAGGAGCGGTAGTGACAGGAGGAATGAAGGTGGAGATGGGAACTCGGGATGGGGTGACTGGATTAGGAGTGGGCCTAGATGTGGAGGCATTGAATGGGGATAAAGATGGAGTGGAAGGGGAGGTAGCTGCCCGGACAGTATGCTTTGAAAGCATAGAAATGATATCCTCGGGCGAGTACCGGGACATGAGTTTAGAAAACTCGGGGTCTTCTTGACTGTTTTGGTCATGAGTGGGATTGACCCTCAAACTCACTTCTTCATTATCAGCCTGAGAGGATGATTGGACTGACTCCTCAGGCTGGACATCGGTGTTAATCATACCGACCATTCATTGATATTATCATCATATTCAAAAGCCGGTTTATTAGCCATGTCAACAGGGTCCAACCAAGTGTCCATTAGCACACAACCTATGGATTTTAAAGTGGTAAAGTTGAATAACTTTACTGTTTAGACAGAAATGGGGTTTCTACGAAACAATGTTAGCAATCAACGTCCCCAAAATTTTAAAAATTACCAAAGTTGTGTGTTGAGTTAAGTTGATTGGTAAGACCGTTCTCTCAAAGCTCACTCGAATCCCGGTAAGTAGGTGACTAGACAAGGTAGGTAAAGGTCCTCCTGCCCCGTACCGTGAGGGAGTCCACGGAATTTAGGAACTTATAGAGTTTTTCTCCGGAGCCAACCCGATTTACCCGAGCGGGAATCCCCGAGTAAAAGGTTGTAAACCGAAGAAGGGTGATCCTAGAAATGTGAGGGGAGGCTAGAAAAGAGGAGAAGAAGACCCCTTGGGACTGAGAACTGTTAGTGACAAACAATAAGCAAACAAAAAGTAAAAAGAAGCAAAACAAACAGAAAATAGAGAAAAACAGGTTTCTGTAAAAATAACAGCAAACAAGTTGACGCCAAGTTTATCAGAAATAAGTAGACGGCAATATCGACTGACGCTAACAGACAGTAAACGACACCCTTGATGGACGCTAAGAAGAGTTCAACAGCAGGAAGACTGGACGTTTATCTGGGTAGGCGGCAAGATCGCTTGCCGTCTACCTGCATGCACTCAGACCGCAGTAGCACTGTTGTCCCATCGCGATCGCCAGAAAAGAGCTGTGGACGTTTCGTTTGCCTCCGTCTTCGAATGCCGACTGGTGTGGCCTTTTCGACGGTGGTTCACGGACGTGCCGCTCCTTCGTTGGCGATGGAGAATGTGTCGGTTGACCCCGTTGACCCCGAGTTGACTGCGTTGACTGAGGAGAAAACAAAGGAAACCGTGATATAAGGGAGATGATTGCGATCGCCAGGGCCTTACCTGTGCCCAAGGAGATGTTGTGATCACGTCGGTGCGGTAACCTCGCGTTGCGGGTGATGGTGAAGCTCCAACTTCTCCTCCTTCAGCCGCCAAAGGAAGAGAGCTCCACGGTCCTCTTCAGATCGTTCCTGCCACAGAACAAGACTCTATTAGACCTTAAATAGTGCAGCAAATTCGAAATGAAAGGTGGAAGGCCAAAAAGGAGAGTCCCGTACCGTTGCGGACTTGAGAAGAGGGGTGGCCAAGTGTTATGACCACCCTTCTTCCCTCCGTTTTTGGTTGGGAAACCCCTTTCTAGGTGTGTAGGAAGGTGCCCTACGTGCCTAGAGTGTGTGGGAAAGTGTGTGTGATATGCAAGTATCTAAGAGAAAAAGAAGAAAGAGGAAGAGTGGGGGAGTGATCCTCGTTTTTGGTGATGCTAGCTCGTTGCAGAGGCTCCTTCAGCTCCAGAGAAGCCTCCTTGGACGTCCCAAAGATTGAGAGGAAGTAGAGGATGACTTGGTGAAGCTTGGGTGCCATTTTCTCTCTCCTCTCTCAAAGCTTGAGCATATGGACGTCCAGCCTCTCCCCCTTTGTTCAGAGGGACCAAGGGGGAGTTATATAGACAGTGAGCTCAGGGTTGAGAGCATTTGATGCTCAAGTGTGAAGAACACACTTGTACATGTGGCAATCTATGTGTTTAAGCTCCAACCAATAGGGAGAGGCCATGTAGGATTTTTACTAGTCAAGAGGGTGCCTAGGTGGCCCATATACCCGTTGGGAACGGCTATGTGCGTTGCATGGCCGAGACAAGGGCGCTAGTGGGCTGGAATCTCGGGTTAGTTGCGCAGACCTGGTAAACCCCATTGACGTCCAGGGATCAGGCCCTCCAACCTCATGCAGACGTCCATCGACGTGGACGCCACCATGGGTAAGCGTCCAGGGGGCTTGACGCCAACAAGCAGTAGGCGGCCATCGATGATGCCGTCTACATGGATCCGAGGCCGTCAACACATGGTCAAACGAGGCTTAATGGGCCAAATAGCCTTGCAGGAGATGGGCCAAGTCTCGCGTCTATAGGTACTAGCTTGTAGACAAACTGAGGTATAGATCATGTGTGAAGTCTCAAAGAGAGACGGCCAATTTCAAAAAAAAAAAAAAAGCAAAGAACGAAATAATGAACAAGAGAAATAAAATGATGAGAATAGAGGCATGTCAAAGAGTGGCAGTATAGTTCCCCGCGGATGCCCTTGAGCCCGGTCGTACGCATGCCCCAATTAAAAGAGAACAATGGTCATAAAGTCTCTAGACAACAGATGAATTCCACATGTGACATACCCTTTGCGAGTCATACGAGCCAGTGTCCTCAGCCCCAAGACCAATGTCTTATCTCATTACAAGTCTTCCTATCACCACTAATGACCAGAGAACCCATACGTATGGTCTATGTTGGAACATTAATAACTAGGGGCAAGCAGCCTTAGAGAAGCCAAGCACAAATCACACTGCGCTTAGAAGATATTTGACGAACCTAAGAACGGAAGTGAGACCCATGGTCAAATCACTCAAATGCAAGCGGTGTCATAATCAGAAAAATCACAAAATCCAAAAAATCAAAAAATCTCAAAAACCAAAAAAATCAAAAAATCTCAAAATCCAAAAAAAAATTAGAAAATGCAAAATCAAAAAAACTAGAAAATCCCAAAATAAAAAAAAATCAGAAAATCCCAAAATCCAAAAAATTTAAAAACAAATCCCCAAAACCAAAAAAAAAAATGTGTGTACATACTGTTTTCCTCTAGTATGCATTGCTTCATTTCCTTTTTTTTAACCTATTTAATAAGGCTCAGCCCCTTGACAATTACAAAGTTGAAATCATTTTACTCAGCACAAGGGGCTAATCCAAAGAGCAAAACTAACCTATTTTCTCAAGTGTGCAGGGACAGGTAATTTTGGTGTCACTTGTGGCGATATGCTCAAGTACTCCCTATCTCTCTCTCTCATTCGGATCTCATCTCACACTCGTGTAAATTACAAAGTCACTCATTCGTAAATATTGGCATAAAATGAAAAGATCCTTAGGAGATAACCATATGTACAAAGATAAGAGGGGGGTGGCTCACAATCTCCTCACTATCCACCACCACTCTCCCCAGATCCCTCCTATCTATCTGGTGGGGGTGGCATTTCGCCACCATCCCTACCGCTCTGTGCACTCACCTCACATCGGTGGCATCTCTCCTCCTCCTCATTCCTCCGGCGACTGGAGGAACCTGCCAAGTACTGCCTGACAGAGGCGCCAGTCGCTCCGCTAGCGCCGCTCGCTCCACTCCTGCTCCTGCTCCGTGAGCGGCCTATGGCCGTCATCACCTCCTGAAGTCCCCGCGTGAGGGTCTGCCATGCCTGTAGGTCAGTGCGCAGTCGAGCGAGCTCCTCCTGGTCCACTGACGACCCCTGAACCCACAGTGTCGCTAGCTCCCTCGTCGCCTCATCCACTCGTGCCTCAGCTGCCTCCGCTCGGATGCGCAGCTGATCCCTCTCTCCTATCACCGAGTCTACCTGCCCCTGTAGCTCGGTAGCTCGATCAGTGGCGGCCTGCAGCGCTGTCTCCTGCACATGAGCAATCAAGTCAGTGCCGAATTAAACAATTTTCAAACATTTAAGTCACTGTCATACTTACTCTCTCAGCCAGATCCGCCTGGGTCTCCTCGGCCCTTCTCACTGCAGCTGCCAGTCGGTCCTCTAAATCCGACTGGGGGCCCTCTACCGCTCTGGAGGAAGAAGCACCAGCTGCTGCTGCCCTCCTCACTCGCTCTAACTCCCTCCACTGCACAACAACACGCGTCAGTCCATCAATTTAGCTAAGATTAGGGTAAGGTACTGAAGTCTAAGTAAGCACTTACTAGCTGCTCTACTTCCTGCTGGGCTGCCTCTCGATCCTACATTGCCGAGTGCAGCATGGCCTGAAGCGATGTCGTCTCTCCAGCCACGTCCACCTGTAAATATTTTCCAAACCATTAGATTAATCTCATAAGAAATGATTCACAAGATTGGGGTTTAAGTGTTTTACCTGGTGTCGAGCGCTCTTATAACCTTTGCACCGTACTTCAAGGCATATGCCTAAAGGTACGCGTCGTCCGTGGTGGCATTGGATTTGACCCCTTTGCCCCGGCGCTCCCAATTCTGGATCTGCTCCCTTACCTGCTCTCGCCAGTTTGTGGTGTCGTGCAGCCCCTGGAAACTCCGACTGGGCCTCGGGGTCCGATCTTGGCTGGGAAACTCCACGGCACTCGTCAAAGCCTAAGCGATCGCTGGCACAGGTGCAGGTGAAGAGGTAGCACGACGTTGAGTGCATGCACCCACACCGACCTACCAAAGTAGGGGCGGGCCTGCACCAACCAGGGCTGTCCCTCATCTCCCTCCTCCAGGTACGGTTGCCACACCACATGTACACCAAAGCATATCAGTTGCCAAGCAGTTAAGTTAAACACCAATCTAGAGAGAAGAAACTTAGAACACTTACATCTAGATGAGGGTAGCAGTCAATGGCCTCCTAGAGAGATGCCAATTGGTCACTCAAGGTGCGCGTGTCGTGGCGTTGGTCCCAGTGGTGAGCTATGTGCACGAGGCCCGTCGCGCCAGGATCCCCCTCCTCAGGGTCGGGAAGTGAAGGTAAGTCCAGACCTGCAAGAGTAAAAGCCGGTTAGATCACAGTTCAAAGCAAATACATTGACTAAAAGGGTAAAAAAGGGAAGAATGGTACCTGGAGAAAAGGGAAGAAGCCACTCGTGGACGTCTACAGCTAGGAGGCCCTCAAGCTATCAAACTGATGCGCCAAAAATGTAGCCCCCCAAGCGTAGCCACCCACCTCGTCTAACTCCTCCCGGAGTGGCAGAAACCGGCAGTGGACTATGTTGCCTCTCATGGCAAACAAAAGTCTACCCAGGAAGAGGATGAAAAAACGATGTAGGTCCAGGTCCGCCTCTGCCCCTGGCTCGTCCTCCAACACTGTGTGGCACCCCCGCGTCAACCGCTGCAGCTGCCCGTCCGCTGTCTCCCCCACCTTCTTCCACACTTCATAAAGCCCTAAACTCTCCTGAAGCTCTGCCCGGGAAAGGAGGGAGGACCTCTCTGCTACGGTCAACCAATGAGTCAGTGGGCTAGCTCACTGTAATCTGGGTAGGTGAAGCCGCTTACTGGCCGCGTCGTATACCCTCAGCCCTGTGATCCGGCTCACATCCTCGAGGCTAGGGATCATATGACCCCATGGAAACACGAAGGTTGTCGCCTCCGAGTCCCACCTGCTGCGCAGGGCTTGGGTGAGCGCAGGTCCGACCTTATTCTGTCCATCCTAAGGATTTCCCCAAAACCCATCTCCTCTAGTCTCCTCTCTGAAAGGTGGGGAAGGCCAAATAGACAGCTAAAACCAAAAGCCACGAGACCCGGGCCCTCATTTCTCCCTGCAAGCAAGTTAGTTAAAAATCCGTTAAGTTTTTGGACACCCTCGACTGCTGTCGCGGCGGCCTTGTGGGGCACGACTATGTAGCGACTCCAAGATGCGCCGTGACCTGGTCATGTCACCCTCTTAAGTCACGAAGAGGTCGCGTCGACACTTGCCGACGCGATAGAGTCACGCCCCGATAGCCTGTGCGACAACTGGTGTCACGACGGATCGGCCTGTCGTGTTCTCAGGCACAGACCGGGCGGAATTTCCCCTGTCTAGCGGCCTTTTCTTTGGGCATCACACCTACATCTGCCCTCTGGGGGGGCCCTCTTCCTTTCCCATACATTCATTCATGGTTTGAGGTAGATTACTTACCATTTTCATCGCATCCTCTTGTGCTTTCAATGCCGCCTCCACGTCCACGGTCGGAACCTCCTCTTCCTCCTCCATCTCGATCTCGAGCATCGTTTCTTTCGTCGGAGGCGCCTTCGCACGCCGCCGAGAGCTCCTCCTTTCTACTTGCCTCTTCCTCCAGGAGGAACCACCACCACTATCGCCACCTCCTTCCATCGTTGAGCAAGTAGTGGAGTGAGTGAGAGGGTTTGAGGGGGATTTGAGAGGGAGAAAGTGAGTGGGAGAATAGAAAGGTGAGAGAGATAGGAAGGAAGGGTTTTGAAAGCACAAAAGGGGGGAGAAGGGGTTGTTTGGCGTTTTGAATCCTCGGATGAGGATGCGACACAGCAGGGTGTCGCGTTAAAGTCACGTCGATATGGTAGGTCGCTACCTCGTCGCGACCTACCACCATGTTGGGACCTTTACGCGCCCTCCCGCTCTGTCGTGACCTTAAGGCGACATGGTTGCCGTCGCGTCACAACCAGAACACAGTGTGCAAGAAGAAAAACTCTATTTTTATTCACACAAATCTTCAAGCTACATTGTTCAATTATTCCTACGTTCAAACAAATGTAATTTCCTGCCCTAACTACCACCAAATGTCAATGCCTACATCAATCATATCACTCTCAAGCCTCCAGTGCTGCTGGCCGGATCTCCTTCAGTGCCTCAAGGTATCCCTGCGTCACGTCTTCATCTTCTACCACCTCGGTCTGGATAAGACTCATGGTACATCCTTCCCAGTGGACGATGGCGCTCCGCACGTCCCGTTCATCCTGCTCGTCACTCCTCTTCTCACTTGAATGGGCAGGTAGTGTGAAAGTAAGGAACCATTGTGCGGGCCGCTCCACACTGCAAGCAGCAACGGTCTGGGTTGTAGAGGGTCAGCGCCTCGTTGCACAGAAGTCGTAGCGCCAGTCCGAGACGCTGTGGTAGGTAGACCATCCTGTTGTGGAGGAAGCGTGGGTGCATGTCAAACTCCGCCACCGTCATATTCTGGAAGTGGTCGCGCTAGCCTTTTAATCTCTTCACCTATGCCATCTTGCACCACGCTTGTGGCGTCATGTGAAGGGGCGCTCCAACAAAAGCAAGAGGATGATGTAGCATGGTCTTGCACTCGGTGGAGAGGGTATCCATGGCCCGGAACTGTATGTGCATGCCCATCCACAATTCGAGGGTGATGACCGAGCCATAGAAGGGGCCTCCATAGGCTGCAGAGGTAAGTCCAGCATAAAGGTAGCCAAGGACAGCCTGACCAATGCTCATACCTTCCGAGACAGAGTCAATTATGCTCAGATTTGCAATAGAGATAGCACCATCTTCAGCTGGGAAGAGAATGACGCCGCAGATGCAGATGGCAGCTGCTTTGGCGATGGCAAGGTTGTTCCCAGTTTTGCATTTGCACTGGGAGATGACCCACTGGGCAATGGGAAGGAGATGCACCTGCGTCTGGCTGGTCATGGAGTACAGATCGGTCTTCCTCATGGTAATATCCCCAAAGATGCTCCACGCATTGGTCGGCTCCACAGTGTAGGAGAGTGCAAGCTCCTCTCCCCTCTGGTACCTTGGGAGACCCAGCATGATCTCCAATTCTTCTAGCAGGACGGTCGCCCCAAACTCGGGGAAGATGAACGTGTGGGTCTGGAGATGACACAATTCCCACAGTGCTGTAATGTTATCCCAGACATGCACAATTTTATGGTATTGCTTGGCCAGCACGAGAACACTGGACAGTCCCCACTCACGCAAGTGGCGAATGGAGGAAAGCGGAAGCAAGTCAATCATTGGGTTCAACCATGGTGCTTTATAAAATCTCCTGTGACCCGGAAGAATCTGGGGTAGAGGAAAAGAAAAGGGGAGATTGAGAACAGAAGAAGAAAAAGAAGTGAGTAAGAAGAAGAGTTAGAGAGAGAAAGCAGCTTACTTGGATATTTGGGCGTGCACATATATGCCCTAGCACAGAGGAGAGATGCTAGAGCTCCGCATGTGATTCCCGGGCCGCCTTGGACCGGCATAAGGTGGAATGTCCTCTTGGAAGGCAGAATAAGCTCTCTTTATGGTTGCAGGATAGAGAAAATCAAAGAGAATTTGAGAGAGAGAGAGAGAGCTGCGGGATTAGCACCCTAAGGAGCCCATTTATAGAGTTCTAGGGGGGAGTAACCCATCCCAATCCGAGGACCTTCAATGCTACCCCCTCCTACACTGTGGAGCCAATCAATGCGTGGAGCATCCTTGGGGATATTACCATGAGGAAGACTGATCTGCAATCCATCCCAATTCCGTGTCGCGTCGCCTTCCTCGGTCGCGTTCTTTGTAGTGCGGGAGAAGTGTGGAAGGTCCTTCTTCCTGCCCTCCGACCGGCCAGAGGACAAGAGCTCCTCGTGAGAACTAGCTTGAGTACCTACCAAAACAACGAAAATAAGGAAAGGAACCCTATTAGAACATATTAAGTGTAGTATCCATCCAAAAATGAAAAGAAGAGATGAAACATAGTGGGAACGGACCTGGGGGTGGTTTTAAACTCCTGGGTGTATGGAAACGTAGGAAAAAAAGGAAATGCATTGCTATCTAATAAAGTAGTAAAAATGCATGAATAAGAAGAAGAAGAGGAAGAGGAAGAAAGAGCCCCGTATAGGGTGACTCCCTGGTGCCAAATGATGTCCTCCCTTGGTCCAGAAGCTCCAAGGGTCGCCTCTTCAAGCTCCAAACCTTGTAGATAGTGAAATGAACATGATTTAGTGAAGGGTTGAAGTGAAGAATGAGGGGAATGGGAGGGCTGCGAGACTAAGTGTTGATCAAAGAAAATTTTGGCAGCCCTTCGGGGTAAAAACCGAGCTCTCCCTCCTCAGAAGAAAGGGCCTTGCTTTTATAGACTTAGAGAGAGAAATATCCCATTTTCAAGTGATAAATACCCTAATGAAAGGATAATACTCATTAATCTTGTGGGTGAGAGTCCAAAGGAGGTTTCAAAGAGTCCCCCAGCCCCTAGATGTTTTCAGGTGGTTGGGAGGTTGTGGAGGATTAAGATAAATGCCATGAGAGAATATATGGAGGTGGTTGCCGCGGCTGAAGTGGTGATGCATGGTAGGAACACGACAGGAATGAACGCGATGGCCTTAGTTGTTGCGACTATGAAGCCGCGTGCATGGATATGCATGGGTTGTCGCGACGGCCAAGGGAGGTGCGAAAAGGATGAACGCGGCGCCATGATATGTCGCGTTAATGGAAATCGATTATCTTCAAAATATTGATCAATCACATGGGAGAATAATAGGCATTTAAGGCACATGGACTCTTTTAAAAGACAATGGATGAGATATTCATGAAAATTGGGCTGTTAATGGGCTCAAAGCAAGGCTAATGATGGGTTCAAGGTGAGTGACCAACTAGGGGCTTACTAAGTTAACAAGAAATTAGTTTGACTTGTAAGCCAGAATTGGGTGTCTACAGATTGCCCCTCCTTGACTCCTACTTTGCAAGGGAGCATAGCGGAAGTGTAGCGGAGATGTCATGAAGTGACGGCGAAGCGGAAATGATGCGGAGTGGACTAAAAAATGGGAGTCAAGGTAAAGAGACACCCGGCCTAACCAACAAGCAATTGGAATCTTCGTGAAAGCCCTGAGTTAGCTGCTCGAGCAGAATGCAAAGAAAAGCATGAGTCTGGACGAGAAGGAGAAAGAAAAAGACGATCAACTCCCGATTGAGAGGTACCCTAGCCGATTGGCCTGCACGTTTTGTTTTGGAGGGGCATGTGCGTGCCAGGCAGGTAACTCATGACTCTGTCCTGGGAGCGGTTCGCAACCAAAGCGGATCAAAGGAGTAAGATGAAAATTGGATAGAGAATCCAGACAGGGAAGTTCTTAAGAAACTTACATAGTAACTTGCTCGGAAACAGACCTTCTGATTCGGAGTGGAATAGGACTTCTTGTTTGAATCATGAAGACCAATTGAGCACTCAAGAAGGGCTCACCATTAGCCAGGGATGAGTTATGAAAGCCCAAAGACCTACATGATGCATGCTGGGCTAAAAAGAAAAGAAATCATCAAAACAAATGCAAAGAAAAGGAGAAAATAGATAATAGATCAAGGATAATGATGTTAAGCCAAAATAAGAACGGGTCAAGAAACTACCTGCAACCACAGTGTAGGCCTGAATCTATCGTCCCCGAACTTACCCGACCTAACGGCCTATCCAACGATTACAATGTGCACATAAATTATCACTGTTTTTAGTAAAGGGGAACTCAAATCCTAGAGCACACTGAGAGAGAAAATAAATAATATATCATATAGTAATGCGAGGAGTAGGGATAGAAATACATTACCTGACTCACCTGTAACATTCCTTCTTTTCTGATTTTCTGATTTTTCAATTTTTTTTTGCTTTTTTTTAACGAAGCAAAGCAATAACGACACAATAAGAACACATATATACAAACAACCAAATAAGGACACAAACTAAGCACATACACAAAAAATGATATTCAAATAAAGAGGCGACACAACTGGGGGTCGCGACAAAGTCGTGGCATCCCTCCATGTCGCGAAATTGACACGGCATATCGCGGCGTCGCGACATAAACAGAGTCCAAAAAACGTAGAAAGTCTGTGTTTATCTCTATCCTAAAACTTCTAGATTCGTAATAGGATCCCTAAACGTCTTCTAATCTTATCCTAAGACTTAGTTACGGGATTGGGATGGGTTACTCCCCCCTAGAACTCTATAAATAGGGCTCCTTATGGTGCTAATCCTTTAGCTCTCTCTCTCTCTCAAATTCTCTTTGATTTTCTCTCTCCTGCATCCATGAAGAGAACTTATTCTACCTTCCAAGAGGACATTCCACCTTATGCCGGTCCCAAGACGGCCCGGGAATCACATGCGGAGCTTCAGCGTCTCTCCTCTGTGCCCGGGCATATATGCGCACGCCCAAATATCCAAGTAAGCTGCTTTCTCTCTCTAACTCTTCTTCTTACTCGCTTTTTTTTTCTTCTTCTGTTCTCAATCTCCCCTTTTCTTTTCCTCTACCCCAGATTCTTCCGGGTCACAGGAGATTTTCTAAAGCACCATGGTTGAACCCAATGATTGACTTGCTTCCGCTTTCCTCCATTCGCCGCTTGCGTGAGTGGGGATTGTCCAGTGTTCTCGTGCTGGCCAAGCAATACCATAAAATTGTGCATGTCTGGGATAGCATTACAGCACTGGTGGAATTATGGCATCTCCAGACCCACACGCTGTGACATAAACCATCCTTCTAGAAGAATTGGAGATCATGTTGGGTCTCCCGTGGTACCAGAGGGGAGAGGAGCTTGCACTCTCCTACACTGTGGAGCCGATCAATGCGTGGAGCATCCTTGGGGATATTACCATAAGGAAGACCGATCTGCACTCCATGACCAGCCGGACGCAGGTGCATCTCTTTCCCATCGCCCAGTGGGTCATCTCACAGTGCAAACGCAAAATTGGGAACAACCTTGCCATCGCCAAAGCAGCCGCCATCTGCATCTGTGGTGTCATTCTCTTCCAACTGAAGACGGTGCTATCTCTATTGCAAATCTGAGCATAATTGACTCTGTCTCGGAAGGTATGAGCGTTGGTCAGGCTGTCCTTGGCTACCTTTATGCTGGACTTACCTCTGCAGCCACTGGAGGCCCCTTCTATGGCTCCGTCATCGCCCTCGAGTTGTGGATGGGCATGCACATAAAGTTCCGGGCCATGGATACCCTCTCCACCGAGTGAAAGACCATGCTACATCATCCTCTTGATTTTTTTGGAGCGCCCCTTCACATGACGCCACAAGCGTGGAGCAAGACGGCACACGTGAAGGGATTAAAAGGCTGGCGTGACCACTTCCAGAATATGATGGTGGCGGAGTTTGACATGCGCCCACGCTTCCTCCACAACAGAACGGTCTACCTACCATAGCATCTCGGACTAGCGCTACGACTTCTGGGCAACGAGGTGCTGACCCTCTACAACCCAAACCGTTGCTACTTGCAGTGTGGAGTGGCCCGCACAGTGGTTCCCTTACTTTCACACTACCCGCCCATTCAATTGAGGAAGAGGAGTGACGAGCAGGATGAACGGGACGTGCGGAGTGCCATCATCCACTGGGAAGGATGTACCATGAGTCCTATCCAGGCCGAGGTGGTAGAAGATGAAGACGAGACGTAGGGATACCTTGAGTCGTTGAAGAAGATCTGGCCAGCAGCATCGGAGGCTTGAGGGTGATGTGATTGATGTAGGCATTGACATTAGGTGGTAGTTAGGGCAGGAAATTGCATTTGTTTGAATGTAGGAATAATTGAACAATGTAGCTTGAAGATTTGAGTGAATAAAATTATGTTTTGCTTCCTACACGCTGTGTTCTGTTGGTGACGCGACGGCCAACCATGTCGCCTTAAGGTCGCGACAGTGCGGGAGGGCGCGTAAAGGTCGCGACACGGTGGTAGGTTGCGACGAGGTAGCGACCTACCAGATCGACTCGAATTTAACGCGACACCCCACTGTGTCACGTCCTCACCCGAGGATTCAAAATGCCAAACGACCCCTTCTCCCCCCTTTTGTGCTTTCAAAACCCTTCCTTCCTAGCTCTCTCACCTTTCTATTCTCCCACTCCCACTCACTTTCTCCCTCTCAAATCCCCCTCAAACCCTCTCACTCACTCCACTACTTGCTCAACGATGGAAGGAGGTGGCGATAGTGGTGGTGGTTCCTCCCGAAGGAAGAGGCAAGCGGAAAGGAGGAGCTTTAGGCGGCATGCGGAGGCGCCTCCGGCGGAAGAAACGATGCCCGAGATCGAGATGGAGGAGGAAGAGGAGGTTCTGGCCATGGACGTGGAGGCGGCGAGGAAAGCACGAGAGGATGCGATGAAAATGGTAAGTAATCTACCTCAAAGCATGAATGAATGTATGGGAAAGGGAGAGGGGGCCACCCAGTGGGCAGATGTAGGGCGTGATGCCCAAGGAAAAGGCCGCTAGACAGGGGAAATTCCACCCGGTCTGCACTTGAGAATGTGATAGGCATAGAGCGACCCTATTGCGTCGGCAAGTGCCGACGCGACCTGGTAGCGACTTAAGAGGGTGACGCGACCAGGTTGCGGCGCATCGCGGTGTCGCTACATAGTCATGGCCCACAAGGCCTCTGCGACGACAACCGAGGGTCCAGAAACTTAATTGATTTTTGACCAACCTGCTTGCAGGGAGAAATGAGGGCCCGGGTCTCATGGGTTTTGGTTTTAGCCGTCCATTTGGCCTTACCCACCTTTCATAGAGAGAGTCTAGAGGTGATGGTTTCAGGGAAATCCTTAGGATGGACAGAATGAGGTCGGACCCTGCGCTCACCCAAGCCCTACGCAGCAAGTGGGACTCGGAGGCGACAGCCTTCGTGTTTCCATGGGGTCATATGATCCCCAGCCTCGAGGATGTTTGCCAGATCACAAGGCTGAGGGTATACGGGAGGCCTATAAGCGGCTTCTCCTGCCCAGATTAGAGTGAGCTAGCCCACAGACTCCTTGGTTTGACCGTAGCAGAGAGGTCCTCCCTCCTTTCCCGGGTAGAGCTTTAGGAGAGTTTAAGGCTTTATGAAGTGGGGAAGAAGGTGGGGGAGACAGCGGACGGGCAGCTGCAGCGGTTGACACGGGGGTGCCGGATAGTGTTGGTGGATGAGCCAGGGGCAGAGGCGGACCTGGACCTGCGTCGTTTTCTCATCCTCTTCCTGGGTAGACTTTTGTTTGCCACGAGAGGCGACGAGGTCCACTGCCGGTTTCTGCCACACCTGGAGGAGTTAGACGAGGCGGGCGGCTACACTTAGGGGGCTACTTTTTTGGCGCATCAGTTCGATAGCTTGAGCGCCTCCGAGCGGCAGACGTCCACGAATGGCTTCTTCCCTTTTCTCTGGGTACCATTCTTCCCTTTTTTACCCTTTTACTCAATGTATTTTCTTTGAACTGTGATCTTACCGGCTTCTTACTCTTGCAGGTCTGGACTTACCTTCACCTCCCGACCCTGAGGAGGGGGATCCTGGTGCGACAGGGCCTCGTGCCCATAGCTCACCGCTGGGACCCACGCCGCGACACGTGCACCTTGAGTGACCAGTTGGCATCTCTCCACCGTGATCGCCAAAAGGTGT
>JACBKR010001882.1:0-38662 GCA_014218235.1 Colocasia esculenta | reverse complement strand
ACTTAAAAAGATAAAATAACATAATTTTAACTAAGTAAAATTTTAGATTTAAAAGGAGAAAAAAGAAAATAGAACGGGCCGGGTTGATCTGTCGGGCCAAATTCAAAGTTCAAGTCCGACCCATGGACCTAGTCAGGTTAGATTTTTAGGCCCGACTAAAATCTAACAGATAAAAAAGAGTCTTGTGACTCGGCCTAAAATTGGGCGGACCTGTCGGACCGGCCGGATCCATTGACAGCCCTAGCTAGCCATGAGTGAAGGGGTGCTTAATTAAGCCTGTCCGAGTGGGTTGCCAAGTGTTCTCTTCCCACTGGTTGAGGAAGCCCCCCACCATAAGCATCTTATCACATACCAAAGACTGATGGTTAACAAACTTGATATAGGCCCAGACCAATAGTCCGAGCCTGAGCCGAATCCGGATCCGTGGGCTACAGTCACAGCAAAAGAAGATGAGCAGAAAAACTAGGTGGTTACATGTGTCATGCATCACCCCCCCTCTCCTCCTCTTCTCTATTAATTTCTCTCCTCTTTCTATCTATTCTGAGCATTAGAAAGTTTACCTCAAAACCCTTTCTCGGATCCTAAATTCTTATCTTTTCATATCGGTCTTGCTTCAAAAGCTAGCTTTCACGTAGAATCAAACAATTCATCAACCGAGATCCGATCTTGAGCCTTGCAAGATTCGTCCATTTAAACGACACTAACTAGGAACGACAGATCTTATCGGACCCTTATAATTTCCTGATAGCAATTATGAGTACGTACTGAGTTTACTACGTTATAGGAATGAAGCTAGAAACTGTACGTACGTAGCTGGTTCCTCACAGATCACACACCTATGGCCAACTTATTTGAGAACAACGGAGAAGGATTACTACGTTAAAATGAAATCATGATTAAAAGATTTAGGAGTGTTTTAATCACGTCTAATAATTAAACAAGCCCCCAGAGAGAGCTCATGTTATTTCTAACATAAAATTAAGAAGTCTCCTACACGGTACAATTCAGAGACCCCCCCACGTTCGCCATCCTTGTTCGACAGTACGGCTAGCGCGCTCTACGAGAATAGTACGTATGACTGCATGCGCACAACTGGATGACGAGTGTGTGGAAATTTATTGGTAGAGGACAACAGAGGCGATCGATCGAGAGCGATGAGGCCGCCTATCTAGTCCCCGCAGTCGACGAAGGCGTAGTCCACCATGATGTGGCCCTGCTGGTAGCCGTTGCCGTCGGTGTCCAGGAGCTGGAACGCCGTCTGCCAGTCCAAGTCCAGGCCGCCGTTGCTGCACTGGTCCACAATCCTCACTGTGATCTGGGCTCCCGTCCTCCTGTTGGTCACCTGCATGCATCGATCGATATATATATCGTTGGACCATTAGTATGTGGAGATCGCAGGGAGAGGAAGAAGACGACGATCGAATAAGGAGAAGGAGACGAGCTGGTCCGTCGGCAGTTATGGCGATCGGAGAGAATAAGGTTAGAGGCAGCTGGGAAGTTTTATCAACAATACTACTGGATCGTGGATATGTCATGAGGGCTCACCCGCAAGCAGCGACCGCAGGAATCCCGGCCGCTGGGACCGACGGGGCCGCAGAAGGCGGTCCACCCGTACTTCTGCCGCCACCACAGCGGCTTGTCGGCGTCCCACGTCGAGCAGTAGGCGCTCGCCTTCAACAGGTCCCACCCGTTATCCCGCGATTGTAGTAGTTGTAAGTTGCCCGGACGTTGTACGCCTCCTGCGCGCGCGCCGCCGCCGCGAAGCCCAGCAGCAGCACCACCGCCGCCACCTCGAGGAGGCCCGCCCCTTTCCCCATCTTTCTATCACCACTCCTCAATTATCTGGCCTAGCTGTGGCTACCCTTCCGGCGAGTGGTGGTCGATGGAGAGAGTAGAAGGGTGGCCTCTCATTTATAGTGGGGAAGGTCATGATGAGAACCGTACGCAGATGCCCCGATTTGACTGATTCCAACACAAACATAAGAGAAAGGAAAAGTCTTGCAAATTCAATGAGAGGTTTGCCACCCAACTCGTTAGGGTGAGTGATCATGACATATAGTATTATTATAATATCTTATGTCACAAGATGGTATATTTTTATTGAATTTATAATATTTATTGTAAATCAAAGATTTGTATCCAATATTTCTCTAAAAGAAATGTTTAATGTATTTACATATTTCATTTTAAGTATAATATGATTAGATTACAAATTTATGTGACATCTAATAATTAGATTATCATTTTATCACTCCTCGTGTGAGGAGTGTCACATGAATTATTATCTAATCAAAATGTAATATATAAATATAATAAATCTTTCTCCAAACTTAAACATGCATGCATGAATGGGTCTCCTATTTATTATTTTTTTAAATAAAGACTACTTATTTCCTAATGAGAAAGTGGTTAAATTAGTCCAATTGTTCACCTCAAACCTATTCAGACTCTCGTTCATTCATTCAGCCCAAAATGGACATGACGTTTTCCAATTGAATCAACTATCTAGCTATGGTCTAGCACTTAGTCTACCCGCCAGGGAAGGTGAGTCTTCCAAGTTGTAGGACTATGAAACCTTAGGAGACTTTGAAGAGTAATGTCTACAAGGAGGCACATCTTTAAGACTCTAGAATATGGTAATGGTGGTAAGATACACTTACATGACCTTGACTACATCGTCTCTCTCTCTCTCTCTCTCTCTCTCCTCTCTCTCTCTCTCTCTCTCTCTCTCTCTCTCTCTCTCTCTCTCTCTCTCTCTCTCTCTCCTCTCTCTCTCTCTCTCTATATATATATATATATATAACATAATTAGCATAATAAAACACCATTTAATTCGAAGCAACTCACGTAATTGCCACTGTGAATTTGCCATGTCGGGGGGAGCTTAATGTTACACAAGAAGACGATGGCGGCGCTGGAAGATTTTGGATTCTTCCAAGATCTCTCCGTGGCCGGGCGTTCGTTTTCTTCTGCTCTAAGCTTGGCTGTTCGATTGCGTGCATGCCCTGCTCACAATTAAGGAAGGAACGTATTCGAAGAAAAGTATACATATATACATCGATCTATACATCGATCTCGCTAGGCGGGGAAGATGGTGGGTCGATGTGGGGGTTCAAAATTTAAACCACCATGCAAGAAATAGGTTTATAGTTACAGAGAAAAGAAATATTGCCAAAATTTTCTATTAACATATGCATGTGGGAATGACGTTATGGGTATATATGTTCCCTTGATTAATTTGTAGATGGAGTAAGATCCAATCTAATGATCAGTTAGAAATATTGGGCACCATAGAGCCTGAATTCAATTTTTTCACATCTTAGAATGTAGACTTGGAATATATATATATCACTAACTAGCTGCCATTAGTATTAGAAAAAACAACTCAACACCCATTAAGATAAATGCGGATGTTTGTCTAATAAATCTGATCATTTGATCTCATGATGAACACGTTTTGGCAGTAGATGGTAAGAATGAAATAATTAAAAGAGTCCCCCCACGCATATGGCTAGAAATTTATTTAACTTTAGTTTGAGAGAGGCATGCACGTATTATCCGCTTTCATGGATGGAGGCAAAATCTATTCATGTAGACGGGACGTACGTAGCATGTGTATTTCTCTAATTTTCCAACAAAAAAACATATTTCTCTAATTTGAATGGTTAAAAGTAGATTTATCATGGCACGATGTCCATGCAAGATGGGTACATGTATCTCTGCAATTTGAATGGTTAAAAAATATTTTATTATGGATTTGAGTTAGTTTCTGATCATAATATCAAGGACCATTTTGAAAAACCAAATAAGTTATATTGAAGATAGTTAATTAACCAGATATAGTTTAGTAATCTTAGTCACATTTTCATTTTGATAATCTTACTTTTATTGTCTCTATTTATTTTTCATTTATATGATTTTGATAATAGGAGATATGGGGATAAATTTAAGATAAATTAATATAGTGGAGAAAGTTTCATTAAATACCTTATACATAGACTCTCATGTGCCTTGGGCAGTGGAAGAACAAACAATGACCTCCACTATCTCTGATCATACCCACTTTAAACAAGCGTGTAACTTTTACCCCCTCCCCCCCCCCCCCCCGGCCCTCCGCCGCCGCCGCCGCCGCTTATCTAGGAGCAGGAATAGTGTTACCATATTCAACATTATCATTCTACTTAACTAACTTTTTGTTCTTGGTATAGCTTATCTTAATTCTCAAAATATTTTTTGTTATGAGAGATGACATAACCCCCTTTATCTGATTATTAAAGTGTCCCAAATTAAGTCCTTTCATAAACACATTTCCCATAGACTGAATATGGGTTAATTAGTTTGCGTAAAGAAAGATTATTTCCGAAATAAGGTCTAGCACAAAGTAATTGCCTATATTTACCTAGAACAGCTAAACAGGTCAACTAATTTCTTATGATAAAATACTCTCATTATTTAACATATATACTTGTTCATGTCTTCATAAATTTCTTGCGGCTTCGTCCTCCTTTGTCGGGCTTCCAATGCCTGATCAATAAGTCCAACAAAGTTGGGCCCAAAAGCCAATAAGTTTTTTTGGGACCCAAGTTCCTGGCACCAAGTGCAATCGCCATCGCCCAAAGCCAAAAGCTTTGGACCCAAACGCCTTGGCACCACGTGCCACCACCGTCATCTCGGGCTTCCTCCCGCTAAGCACTTTCGTCAGTGACAAAGACTTTACTAAGGTTATAATCTCTATAAAAAATAGGACAACTTAATTAATAGTCTGATTATAATACGAGATATCATGACTTACATACATTATAACAGAGAATAATATTTATTATGATGAGTTATAATTTTATCATGGATTAAAAAATAAGTTCCATATTTGATAAGAACTTTTAATTAATTTATCTGAAAAATATTAATGTATAATTTTTTGTATATTAAATAGATACATCTAATAAAAATGTGTCACTTCAACTTTTAGGTTGAAAAAAAAGTATGCACTAAGTCCTCCTCTTTGAGATAGGTGTATTGGTGTGTAGCTTATTAATGCCAAAGATATATGTGTTTCGATAGATAGCATTCTTTTTTTTTGTTATATTTGAATCGGTTAGAAAAAGGTATACCGATGTTAGCAATAGTGTAATTATCCTTTTGCACATATTATTGGTACCAAAGTTGGCCAAATCGATGAATTAGATAGGACTGGGCCAACACATGTATGGTACGTACGTTGCGTATTGGGATTCGTACACTCTAGTTCGATTCATATTTTATTAAAATATAATAATAAAAATATAAATTAGACCGATCGTGTGTCCCAAATATAGTATGAACTGGACATATCATACGATATGGTCTTTTATGATTGACATACTTGATGTTCTAAAATAGGACTACAAATAGAATTTGAAATTGATATATGACTCGATTCTAATAAGAATTATTAGATTTAGGAAAAATAATATCTACAGTTTATCAGAATCGATATCGATTATTCCAATAAGTTATTGAATTAAAATCGAAATATCCTCATCTAGATCTATTTTCGATTCTATTTAAATCAAATATTAAAAAATAACAACTTAAATATTAATCCTAAGAACTACTCACTAAACTTGAATATTTAATTAAATGTTAAATAAGAAAAAAAAATTGAATTTAAAAAAAAGGTACCAATTCTGATTTTAGTTCGGTAACGTAATTGGAATCGGATTGATATCGAAAATAACTATTCTGACTATATCGAAATCTAAAGCGGTATATGATTATCGTTATAAGTGTCGAAAATTCATATTTTCGATATCGAATCTGACTCAATTACAACTTATTTTGAAGTGACAAGGAGCAACTATATGTATTGCATTAAGGCGCAAGTGCACAGCTCAGTTAGTACCATATATTATTTCTTATAAAGACTTTCGACTCGGCTAATCGTGTAGAAATGTCGACCTGAGTTGCTCGACCCACCCACTTAATTAATCAGGCGATCGAGACCCACACATCTCGCCGTTCACCAATTAGGCGGGGCCCAACAGTCCCTAAGTCTTCCTCATTGTTTTTTTTTCCTAACAAACATAAGATCCAATTATCAGCGATTAATATAAAAAAAAATAAAGATCATACCGTTTTAATAATATGTCGGAAAAAGATCAACCCATTGTCATTTTTTTAGAGAAAAAGGGTTTAGACAATATTATGAGATTATCAACATGGAGGACCTCAATTGGTCCATCGACAAAGATCTTGCCTTATAGTAGGGAGGTCTCGTATAAGAGTAGGGTTTAATCCTTGAGGGATATGAGCAGAGGGCTTGATAATATTGAGCAAAAGAGATGTCGGAAATGTGATGTGAGATTTTAATCCTAAATCTCTCAAACTTCGCTTATCCAAGTACCCTTACCCTAATCACATGATTAATATTTGTCGCACACTCAAATACATAACATACAATAAGATGCTAGATGTCTGCTCGTATAAGAGAAATGATTTCCTTCCGTTCGCACGGGAGGGAATGTTTGAGTTGTAACAGTCGCACCCAATTGTGATTGGTCGAGCGGTGGAACCACCGACTTGTGGGTTCCGGCGCATTCCATAATATAATACCCATAATCATTTTGTATGGAGTCGATTCTCTCACTTTGGTTTGAGAATCGTTCTCTCAGTTAGATTATGAGAGTCGATTAATTGAGAGATCGATTCTCCGAGTTAAGTTCTAGGAGTCAATTATAAAGTTAGGTTATGAGAGTCGATCCTTCAGTTGATTTGGGTTGTGAGAGAGTTGATTTGAGTGATTTTTTTATTGTGAGTGAGAGTTGATTTGGGTTGTGAGGAGTTGATTTGAGTTGATTTTTTAGTTGTGAGTGAGAGTTAATTTGAGAGTGGATTTTCTGAATTGTGATAATTGATTTTTTTGGTCATGAGTGAGAGTTGATTTTCTGAGTTTGTGAAGTTGATTTGTGAGTTGAGTGAGAGTATTTCTTAAGTTGTGAGTAGAGTCGATTTAAGAGTTGATATTTTGAGTTGAGTGGTATTTGATATGAGAGTTGATTCTGTGAGTTGTGAGTTGTGAGTGTGATTTATTTATGAATTTATGCTGTAAGTATGTGACTGAGAGTTGATAATTAGCTTTGTTAATTTCTACCTTGTTCTGTCAATGATGTTAGCATATAGTATAGAATTTAATATAGAATAAGAATCTATTTTAGTATTATCGTATGAATTTTATTAGTATAGCAATCAATTACTAACCATTTAGTCACCTTTAACTTCTGTGCTTGTTATGATTTGTCTTTTCCCCTGCATACTGTTGTCAGGTCATGCATAACCATTGGAAGTTCTACTTGGAACTGGTGTGAGCTCAAGGTGCAAATTGGTGACAAAAAAACTGTAATGAATGGCTCGATTTCTCAAGCCAACATGAGAACCCAACCACCAAAAGAACCGCTCTTATGCGATTTGTGAAGCTAGTCAATGTAAGATGTGTTCTCATGCACTAAATGTGGAGTTGCATGGTTTTGAAGGCTTCCAAGCAGGACATTCATCGCATGCATTGATGGCATCAATGTTCAAATGAGAAGCTCGTTTCTCAGGCTAATGCAGCATCAGCCATTTGGGGTTCGATCCCTGTAAAAGCAGAGCCCCTCCCAGAGTCAAGAGAGCTTTTTAGAGAGAGAGATCTAAGAGAGTTTTGGGGGGAGAGGATTTGTTTCCTGTTTCTCTAAGTGGAGTGTGAGTTCTTTTGAAATTTCTCCTCCACATCTAGTAAATTTCACTATCGCCATTGTTTTGGATGTAGGGGGGTAACCTCCGAACCACGTAAATCTTTGTGTTCTTGTCCTTGTGTAATTGATCATTCTCTCCTCTTCTTTCTTCTTATCATCAAGATCTGGAAGTCAGTTTAGGCGTCACTCTATCTGTCGGAGTGAGCATTGTCATAGCAAACTAGTATTGAGCCCAGTGAATTTTGATCCTTGTTCCTTGTTGATGGCTACAAAAGTCGATATTAGAAATGAGTTCGACGTTAAAGTGTTCGATGAAAGACGGAGGATTTTAACATCTGGTGATTGAAGATGCAATCCTTGTTAGTACAACAAGGGCTGAGCAGGCATAAAAGGCAATGAGGTGATTGGCAATGACAAGAAAAAGAAGTAAATGGCTCGAACTCCGTCGCAACCAATTCTTAAATGTAGCCAGTACTGTTCAAGAAAGAATGCCCATTTTAATCGACAGAAATGTTTCTTTGTGATCTAAAGAGCAAGATACTCCTATGCCCACACCTTTCGATGGTATAATTGAGACTTTGTTGTTTTTGTAGGATTTCTCTGAAGATCGCAGAACAAGTTTGATGCCCAGAATCGAAACTGAGACATGCCATTTCTTAAGATACGTTGGGTCTTTTAAATGTGATCCAAGCGATATGCCCATCTTATCGCTCACTCTCTCTCTGAGTTAGGATCGTTTCTTATAATATGATGTCCCGTTGTGCATGACTGAGCACAGAGAATAGAATGAAGCACTATCAGATGTCAAGGCTTATGAGAGAGAAGATATTCTAGATGTCAATGCTTCTAAGGAGTTGAAAGGACCGATTACATCATCTGGGTGAACGTCTGGACAGATTACTTGATGTTGATAGGGAACTGAGAAAATGAGTTTACTAAAAGGGCAGGGTTATCTCAAAATCTAAGTCAGTAAAAAAGGTCAGTGTTATGAACGCAACCAGAGAAGGTCTATTAGAAAAATTGTCCAAATTCAAGGGGAAAGGTAAGTTCAAGATGAGTCATCTTCTTGTAGGGAAAATGCAAGAGATCTAATGCGCAATGGAATGAAGTTAAAACAAAAACACATTTCCACAATAACTATAGAATGGGGAAGATGTCCGAGTGGACGACTCTCATGCAACCCGTTCAAAGGGGAGACATTTTCACCTAGGAGAGTTTTATAGATCTCCTTACATGTAGACCCTGGGTCCGCCGAAAGAAGAAGCCTCGCGAACTCCTCTCTAGTGGTATCCCACACGGTAATGACCGACAAGATTCCTCTCGTCGGGACTAGGGGTGTTCACTATCGGTTCAAACCGAAAAAACCGAACCGAGCGATTCGGTTTGTTGGTTCGATTTGAACATGGAAAACATTTGGTTTGGTTCAAACCAAACCAAAAAAGAAAATTCGGTTTGGTTCGATTTCTAACCTCTAAAACCAACCAGCCGATTAAATCGAATTACATAATAATTTTAATTTGTATATATCTATCAAGTTTTTTCATATATTTATGTAAAATACATACTATTGAGGTTAATATGGTCCTCAACATTTAATACTTCATTTCAAATATTATTTGATAGTGATTTATTAGAGAAACAAGTGATTAAAATCTTATTTAAGACAAAATAATCTAAAGGCCCATTTATTTTAAAGTTAAACCGAGGTTTCAAAGGACTTCGGTGTGGTTCGGTTGAGTCTGAATTGGTTTGGTTTGGTTTCCTAAAAATCTCATAAAACCAAAACCATGAACCCCCTAGTCGGGACAACTCTCCACCACATCGAGGCACTCCTTGTGCACCTCCAAGGTGTACCAGCTTGAGCACCAGTAGCAGAGGAGGGAAGAGAGCTCACCCTCTTGTACTCCTCACTCTCTCTCTAGAAGGGCGGGGGGGGGAGAGGATGAGGAAGGTGAGAGGGCTCCCAAAACTCTTAGCCCATAGATCTCTTCTGAGCCACTCTCCCTCGAGTAGAGGGTTTTACCCACCTCAAGTCCGTATGGGCGTGCATGCCATACTGTGATGGCCAAATCGTAGATGCAGGCATACTTGTGTTGACGGCAAGATAGAGTGTCGTCAGACCATCTTGACGATAGTCGATCTTACTGTTTACACATGTTAACTTCATTGATCTCACTGTTACCATAAGTGTTAATGGCAGTCGATCCTATAGTCAACAATAGTTAACGTCAATCGATCTCGCCATTAACCACCCTTCGACTACCTTCATAAAGAAGACGAAGTTCTTGACAGTGATCGATCACACTGTCAACTTCAACTTCATCTTCCTTCACAAGGAAGATGAAGTTCTTGACGGTAGTCGATCATGCCGTCAAACTCAACTTCGTCTTCCTTCACGAATGGCAGTCAACACCAAATTAATCTAGCTTCGACTGCATGACTATGTTGGTGAGAGAATCCATATTGAATAACTCTTATCCAATCATCTATTATCGTCACGTCATCCACTTTATGTGTTTGACTCTCTAGCCCAGTATCGAGCTAGCCGTGAGTTACACTTGTCAGAACCTCTTACGATTTAATGAATTATTATTTTCCATAATAATTTACTCAACTCATCAATTATGGACGTACTAGACCACTACGTCATAGTCCTCAACTTTTCGCCCTTGGTTACCGTGTACCTTTAGTCATTAATCCATCTTGTAGTACCCCCGAAATGTTATTAATTAAAAATTATGGAAAATTGAAATTTTATCGATTATAAATTCAACCATTTAAAACGTACGCATCATTATGCATGCGTATAACCCCTATAAAAATTCGTAAAATAGTAGTTACTTTAAATAATGTTCTCTAATGACCCACCATGAATTTGGGCATAGAACAATCGTTTGGACTTAGTTTAAGAATTTATGCGACTTATTAGCATAATTAAGGAATAATTCGAAGAACTCATTATTTTATGAACCAACGTGGATTATAAATAAAAATAAACATGTGGTAGACTTTAAATAATATGGGATGATAGCCCATTATGATATTTGGACCATGGACAATCTTGACCCAATAGAAATTATCTAATAAAAATGATAATTAAATTCCAATAAGTAAAGTAAGTACATGAGTTGTACAAATAAGCTCACATGAGTTATTGGGCCAAGAGTAAGAGCCCAAATAATGAGATTAGAAATATTGGCATAATAATATTGAAGTGAATAAAATATACAAAGTAATTAAATAAGTGTGGTAAATAGATTTGCATAAGGATAAAAGGTGAATAATTAGAATTAAATCAATACCCATTAGTAATTAGTAATAAGTTTTTATTAATGGTCCTAACATGGATTGTTGGGCCAATAAGAGACCCACCATGATATGGGAGTTAATTAGTGAAATTCGGATTAAATATAGTAATAATTAGAAAAAAGATTAGATAAAAATAAATGACATATATATATCCCTAAAAGAGTCATAATCTCATCTAACACATTCCACGAATTAGATCTCTCTCCAAGCCAACTAAGTAATAAATGCTAGAATAAGGGGAGTTAAATGTAGAATTTGGAGTTACTTGTTAAATAAATTAAAAAGGGATAAGATAAAGACTACAAATAGCTTATACAAGAGTCCTAGACCTACCTAAACTCTTTACCCACGAAATTAAATCTCTCCTCTACCCTATTAGAGGATAAATGCAAGAAAATAAGGTGATAAATGTGAAAATTCGTAGGTAAGAGGAGAAGGAGATTTGGAGGAGATTGGACTCTTAAACACCTAATAGACCTCTAATTCGTGTCTACCAGCCCCATTTCGTTGCTGAGCTTTGGAGCACGAGGAAGGAGGCTTTGGACGTGGGGAGCAGGAGAGGAAGCTTGGAGCAAAGGGCTTGCATCTTCTCTTTCGTCACCTCAAACCCTAGGATCTTTACAGCGCAAAAAGATAGGCAATCTCTCAAGTAAAAATCGTGTAAAAAATTATCCTAGGTAACCTTCATGTACCTCTTCAAAAGCCATATGGTTCGTGGTATTCTGATCATCCATTTGGGCGAATTTAATTCATGAAACCCTGTTGTCACCATGAATCCGAAATCTCATGTTTTCTCTAATTCCTCGCTCATACTTATTCCCATGCTATGAGAAAATTCTCATTGATACTACAATGCATTAGCTTTCAAACTCCCCTGGTTTCGTTCTATTTCGATCTCCCATGAGGGAGAATTAATTCTTTGAATCCCTGTCAGATACATACACCTGACCCTTCATGTTTGCTTGTGAACCCTGTTTATACTTGACTTCAGATCATGATAAATTATCATAAATACTACATCTTGTTAGCTTTTGAACGCCCTTGGTTTTGGAATTTTCATCATGTATCCATCTCTAATTAATTCGTTGAACCTTGACTGCGCCTGGTTAGGTCATCGAAATGTAACTTGATCACAGCATTTTAAAGCTTGTCTATTTCAATTATCATGCATGTTCTATATGTCTACTTTCGTTTAAAACTGGTTTCATGCTTTTTTTGACCTCTATATGATTTAATATCGAATTTTGAATAGCTATGTGTTAGGCAGACTGTAACGCCCCGACGCGGAATATCGGAGCGGGATTACAGTATTAAATAGTACAGAGCGAGAAATAAATGCAACCATTGCACAATGGAATAATACCCAATAAACTCCAATTTCATTAATAATTTCACCAGTCATCATTACATCATCGTATCAGAGCAAAACTAGGGCCCAGAGTACTTTATTGAAAATCAAACTATTACTATGACTAACTGACTCACTAACTCTTAACTATACTAACTACTACTAGATAGCACTGGTGGCTGAAATGGTCACTCCTGAGCATCTCCCTCATCCCGTCTCGTATGTGTGGTCGTCTCCATCCGACTCACCTGAACACATTAAATAAATACGCAGGATGACGAATAACGCCCAGTAGGATTTAATATCTCACGAACACAAGCATGCTTTAAATAGTTAATGTTTTAATGGCGGGTTAATACTAGAGAGTAAAGTCATGTAGAGCATGTCACGATAACGAGAGAACAATTGCAACTGGCACAGGGAAAATAGTACAACGAGAACGATAATAGAATGGCCATGTAACGATATAACATGTAAATTGCACAACGGTGCACTAGTAACGATCACGCTTGCACTTGTAGATAGCACTTTGATTGTCATAGATTAATCTAGATAGTAAACTGGCGCTGGATGCATGCTGTAACACATCCTATGATCATTTTAACTCCATAGGTACTGGCACTTTTCGGGCGCTCCTCCCAGGACCTGATCGGGCCTATTGCGCTGGCATTAGTCATTTCTTTTATCTTAGACAATCACACGAATGGCCAATAGAGTACCAAGAAGAAATAAGAGAGTACTAGACGAGATAGATGAGAGGGAGAGAACGTGAACAGATGAGAGTAAAGAGACTGTAGATGAGAGGGGTACAATCGTAAAACGATATAACATGATAGTAACGGTTGCACAGCACCAGTCGGGTGCCGGCAGTCTGGTAGAAATCACAACCGCCCCTTAGCCGTGCTGTGTACACGGGTCATGTGGTCCGGTGTGAACTCAAGACGAGAAGGAATATACTAAGGTATGGATCGTACTGATCCCTAAGGTGTAACAGTTTTGAGGTACAACCAGCTCGTTGACTAAGGACGTGCGCCAAAGCCAAGAAACTTACGGAGGTCTTGACAAGGAGTCCCGGTCCAGTCGAGAGTATTTCCCGGTGGAGAGGTGGTCCAAGTCAGGGAAAAAGTGTGTAGAAACGGGTCCGTCGTGCCTCAGTGCTCGAAGGCCGAGGAAAACGGTAACGGTAGATAAAATGTTCGAGTAAAACGGAACAATTGTATTTAACAAATAGGGTAATTTAGCATTTATTTCGATAATTACCGAATACATTATGCATAATTTATCAAGGTCAAATGGCATTAATAACGTTGTGTGTGTGTAAGTAAAGAAATCTTGAGGATATGACAAGTCGTGCAAATGTCATTTTAAATATTTAAATTATATCATTAAATGTCATTATTATTTTACCAAGTCGAATTAACTATAACATGGGTAATCATGGCTAATTAAGAGTATATAGACTAATCAGCAGGATACAAGCACAATTATTAGTCGGCAGAAATTTCAAGAAGGCGACGGGGGTCCCGTCTCGATCATGTCGCGACGGGGCGCATGGGCGCGTTACTCATCGTGTTGCGACGGGTATCCCGTCGCTGTTCGGTCGGGGTGGTGCGGCCTGGCGCGACAGCGAACCGGCCTGGCCTGGCCTGGTTCGGGTTTGTGAACGCGGCGGCGAGGCCCGGCGCGTTCATGACGCGGCCTTCAGGCAACCGCGATACACCGTTATCGCGGCTCATCGCGCCGTCGCGATAACCGGGGCGGTCCAGGTTTTTCCCCTTTTCTCTGTGTGGACCTTTCTGATACAGGTCATCTAAATTCAATATAAATTCGTACGGTGATCCAAAAAGCATGAAACTAGTTTTAAACGAAAGTAGACATGTATTTTATCACATGCACGATTAATTTTAAAATAGTCAAGGTTTAGACATGCATTGATTAGGTTACTTTTCGGTGCCCTAAATAGGCACAGTCAGTGTTCCACGAATTATTCAGGGATGAATACATGATGAAAAATTATGAAACCAGTGACGTTTGAAAGTTACATTATTAGTAGTTTTTGATAATTTTATCATGGAGTGATGTCAAGTTTTGCATGGGTTAAAAAGGAAACAATGAGGGTCGGTGCATGTATCTGACAGATATTCAAAGAATTAATTCTCCCTCATGGAGATCGAAATAGAACGAAACTAAAGGCGTTTGAAAGATATTGTAATGTAGTATCATGAGAATTTTCTCATAGCATGGAACAAGTACGTACAGGGGATAGAGAAACATGAGATTAGGGTTTCATGTTCATAGCAGATTCATGAATTAAATTTGCCCAAATGAATGACCGAATACAACAAAACTATAGGGCTTTTGAAGAGGTACATGAAGGCTCCTAGGGTAATTGTTTCACACGATTTTAGCTTGATAGATTGCCTACCTTTTGGGTTGACAAGAAATGCTAAGGTTGATGACGAAAACGGGAAGAATACTCCAAGCTTGTTCAAGCCTCCTCCTCCTTGCTCTTCGTCCAGAACTTCTCCTCTTCGTCTCCTAGAACTCCAGCCACGAACTATGGTGGTAGGAAGAGATTTTGGGTGTTTTGAAGCCTATAGAGTCTAAGTCACCTAAAACTCCTTCTCTCCTCATCCAACACTCCGAAATTGGTATTTATCTCCCCCCTTCTCTTATTTATCTACCTAATAGGTTTTAGAGTAACCCATAATAATTTAGCTAAATGGGTTATTCATTCAATTCCTTTATTTCATTTAATTTCTATTTATTCTCCATTTAATCAATTTATCTCATTTATTTAAATAAAAATTTTATTTTTCTTGATTTGAAAAATCAAGTTGCTACATCCTCCCCCTCTTGCAAAGAATTTGGTCCCCAAATTTATAGAATCGTAAGAGGAAGAATGACATACTGAATAACTCCGATAGTTTCGTCTCATGGTCGCTTCGGGCTCCCACGTGGCCTTTCAACTTCGTGGTTTCTCCAGAGTATCTTGACCACAGATATGGGGTTGGTTCCGAAGCTGTTTGAATCTTCTTGTCCAAAATTCTTACCGGCTTTTCTTCATAGGTCATGTCTCTGTTTAGACTGATGTCGTCATAACTGATTACGTGTGACAGATCATACACTATTTCCTCAGCATGGATACATGGAAACATGTGTACTGTCGAGAACTGGGGAGGTAGTGCTAGACGGTATGCTACCTCACCACCTCTGTCCAATACCTCGAATGGACCTATGTATCTCGGTCTCAGCTTGCCTTTCTTCCCAAACCTTTGAAATCCTCTGGTCGGGGATACCTTCAGCATTACATGATCTCCAGTCTGAAATTCTAAGTCCCTTCTTCTTTTGTCTGCATAGCTCTTCTGCCTGGATTGAGCTATCTTAATTCTGTCTCTGATATCTGTATGTCCCTGCTATGTTCTGTACCATGTCTGGTCCTAGCCATTGCTGCTCACCTACTTCATTCCAGCATACTGGCGATCTGTAACTCCTGCCATACAGTGCTTCATGGTGCCATCTTAATGCTGGCCTGATAGCTATTATTGTAGGCAAATTCTATTAGAGACAGTGGTCATTCAATACCCTTCAAAGTCTATAGCACAAGCTCGTAGCATGTCCTCCACTATCTGATTTGTTCTTTCGGTCTGTCCATCCGTCTGTGGTGGAAAGCTGTGCTAAAGTTGAGTTTCGTGCCTAAGGCAGTCTGGAGTCCCTTCCAAATCTAGAAGTGAACCTAGGGTCACGATCTGAGACATGGATACTGGAACTCCATGTAGTCTGACTATCTCTTTCACATACAATGCTGCTAACACATCCACACTCCAAGTGCTCTTAATGGCAAGGAAGTGCGACTTGGTTAAACGGTCCACAATAACCCATATAGCATCAAGTCCACCACGATTTCGGGTAAACCCATGATGAAATCCATTCCGATGCTTTCCCCATTTCCATTCAGGTATGTCCAAGGGCCTAAGTACACCGCAGGACGACGGTGTTCTGCTTTTCCTGTTGACAAGTGAGGCATTGTGCGGCATGCTCAGCTACCTCACGCTTCATGTTTGGCCACCAAAATGACCTTTTCATGTCTTGGTACATCTTGGTTGCTCCTGGATGTATTGTGTATTTGGTCTTGTGGGCTTCATCCATCAGTTTCCTTTTCCGCTCTTCATTGTCAGGCACACATGTCCTGGCTGGAATAATATTCTTCCATCTTCTCGATGAGAAGTCTGGCTTGTCAGCTATGGTCTCTCTTATTCTGATTAGAACGGATCATTAGCCTGTTGCTCTCTGATCTCGACAAAGATGTCGGGTTGATCTTTAAGATTAGCCACTAACATCTTATCACTCCTCTTTTCAATATTCAGATCTAGACTGGCGAATTGCTCTAACAATTGCATCTCGCCCATGACTAGACAGGATAACGAAGCTACTGGCTTCCTGCTAAGTGCATCCTACTGCATTCCTTTGCCTGGGTGATATTGAATGTTGAAGTCAAAATCCTTCCAAGTACTCCCTGCCATCTCCGTTGTCGCATATTGAGCTCCTTCTGAGAGAATAAATACTCAACTCTTGTCTTTGGTGGGAGTAGACAATGATTGTTCCCCATATAGGTAATGCCCCAAATTTTGAGTGCAAATACCACAGCAGCTAGCTCCAATCATGGACAGATAGTTAACCTCATGTTGCTTCAATTGCCTTGATGAATATGCTCACGTTCTCATTCTGCATTAATACGCAGCCTAGACCGATTCCAGATGCATCAGTGTAGACTGAGAATCCGCGCCTTTGACTGTAATGCGAGGACAGGTGCAGATGTCAACAATTGCTTGAGTATCTGAAAGCTCTTCTCGCACTCCTTGCTCCAGACATATGGGTTTTCCTTCCGCGTAAGACGCGTAAGAGGTACAGCTATCTTGGAGAGTCTTTTTTATGAACCGTCTGTAATATCCACCAGTCCAAGAAGCTCCTGATTTCTGTGACATTGGTCGGCCTTTCCCAGTTGAGCACAGCTTCTACCTGGAAGGGTCGACAAGCGATACCATCCTTGGAAATGACATGTCCTAGGAACGACACCTCCTCGAGCCAGAATTCACACTTGCTCAATTTGGCGTAGAGTTGGTTGTCCCGCAAGATCTGCAGAGCGATCCTCAGATGCTCCTCGTGCTCTTCTTTGGTCTTAGAGTATATGAGAATATCATCATGAATACCACGACGACTTGTCGAGGTAGGCCGGTAGATGCTGTTCATTAATTGCTAAAAGCTGCAGGAGCATTGTTAGTCCAAAATGCATGACTACAAATTCATATGGACCGTACCTGCTCCTAAAAGCTGTCTTGTAAATATCTGCATCTTGAATCCTCATCTGATGATATCCCGATCTAAGGTCAATCTTAGAAAAATATTTAGCTCCTGATATTTGATCAAATAATTCATCGACACGCGGCAGAGGGTAACTTGTTCTTGATAGTGAGATTGTTCAACTGCCTGTAATCGATGCATACATCATAGATCCGTCCTTCTTCTTGACGAACAACACTGGTGCTCCCCAAGGAGAAGTACTTGGCCTAATAAACCCTTTTCTAGAAGTTCCATCAGTTGCTCTTTCAATTCTTTCAATTCAGCAGGGGACATCCTGTAGGGTTGACGTGAGACTGGTGCAGCTCCAGTACGAGATCACTTGAGAATTTACATCTCTCTCGGGTGGATGTCTGGCAGCTCCATCGGGAAACACGTCTGGATATTCTTGCACTATGTGGATGTCTGATATTTAGTTGCTTTCTTCTCAACTACAATTGCGGGCGAGAAATGCCACACAACCCTTTCTTATCATGTTCTGTGCCTTTATAGCAGAGACGAGGGACAAGTATCGCTTGTGCCTACGTCCTGTGAAGGTCAGCTTAGGGAATTCACTAAAAGAAATTTTCCCTCTTCTACAATCCACGATAGCCCATACTGGATAGCCAATCGGCTCCAAAATGACATCGAGCCCATCCATGGGCATACAGATCAAGTCAGCTCTAGGTTAAGTTCACCAACCTTAACATCAGCTAATGGAAATATTTATTTATTGAGCCTTTTCTCCTAGTGGGGTTGTGACAGATAATCAAATGTCCATAGATGCAGGTTCTCATTTGGGTATCAGCAAATGCTTGTGATATGAAAATGCGTTGCGCCAGTATCGAACAAAACAAATGCTGATTGAGAAAAACTGGTAGGGTACCTTCTACAACTCCACCTTCCTCGGTGGTCTCCACCTCTTGCGAGGCTTGGAGTCTGCCTGGCTTCTTTGATCCCGTAGGACCGCTTCTCGTTCTCTCTCAGTAATGGGCATTCTTGAATGCGGTGATCACGACTGCCACAAGCGAAGGCATGCACCTGCCTTCCTCCAGCACTCTTCCTTCGCGGTGACCTAGCTTGTCACAATGCTTGCATCTTGGCTTGTTGTTTGGAGTAGTAGTGGTTGGGGACTTTGGGCTTCCGCTCCTGGCTTGGCCCGTCAGTGATACTTAACGGCCTTTTCTTGCCATTAGGCTTGCTCGATACTCCAGAAGTTTGCTCCTTCCTGAACATTCTACCCTTGATGCGCTCAGTGAGTTTCAGTGCATCTTCCAGGCATTGTGCTCTCCTGACATCTCTGGGTAGTTCTGAATATAAATGGTGCCAGCTGTGTAATATTCGGTCTAAGCCCGTTGAGGAATCTCTTCGCCTTCACCTCTGGGTACTAACCAGATGATTGGCGTAGCGAGCCAATCGAGAGAATTGTGCCTCATATTCTGCACCGTTAGGTTTCTCTGTTTCAGAGCGGCGAACTCGGCGGCTTTCCTTTTCTTGAATTCTTCTGAAAAATATTTAGAGTTGAATTGCTCCTTAAACTCATTCCATGTAAACTGAGCATCTGCCCTGTGGCCTCAATGGCTCCCACCACGCACGGGCGTCCTTTCCAGCTGGAATGTGGCAAGTAAAAGCTTATCTCCATCCTCGCATTGCATAACGCGGAAATACACTCAGTCTCCTTGAGCCAGTTCTCGGCCTCATCAGGGTCTGTAGTACCGCTGAATCGAGGCGGGTTCAGGTGCGGATTTTCTATAAATCACCAGCTGCTCGGTTGTTGTTATTGTGTTGTTTGGCTCCAGCAGCCTGAAGTAAAGCTTGAGTAAGTTGCTGGATAGTCTGTGCATATCACGGAGTTGAGCACGCTCCGCTGCCATTGTTGATATTTAAGTTCCTTCAAAAAGAGATTTAAATGTAGTCGTTGAGTTGCACTAAGTTTGTGTGTGTGTGTATCCATTTTTTCTTATTACTCACGGTTCTACCCATCTCTCATAGGTATGGAATTAGACTCTAAGTCAAGTCAGTCAAACCTAGATCATCCTATACTTAAGAATAACCTAGGCTCTGATACCACAAAACTGTAACGCCCCGACGCGGAATATCGGAGCGGGATTACAGTTATTAATAATACAGAGCGAGAAATAAATGCAAACCATTGCACAATGGAATAATACCCAATAAACTCCAATTTCATTAATATTCCACTAGTCATCATACATCATCGTATCAAGCCAAAACTAGGGCCCAGAGTACTTTATTGAAAATCAACTATTACATAATGACTAACTGACTCACTAACTCTTAACTATACTAACTACTACTAGATAGCACTAGTGGTGGCTAAATGGTCACTCCTGAGCATCTCCCTCAGTCCCGTCCTCGTATGTTGGTCGTCTCCATCCGACTCACCTGAACACATTAAATAATACGCAGGATGAGCGAATAACGCCCAGTAGGACTTAATATCTCACGAACACAAGCATGCTTTAAATAGTTAATGTTTTAATGGCGGGTTAACTAGAGAGTAAAGTCATGTAGAGCATGTCACGATAACGAGAGAACAATTGCAACTGGCACAGGGAAAATAGTACAACGGAACGATAATAGAATGGCCATGTAACGATATAACATGTAATTGCACAACGGTGCACTAGTAACGATCACGCTTGCACTTGTAGAGATAGCACTTTGATTGTCATAGATTAATCTAGATAGTAAACTGGCGCTGGATGCTGCCGTAACACATCCTATGATCATTTTAACTCCATGGGTACTGGCACTTTTCGGGCGCTCCTCCCAGGACCTGATCGGGCCCTATTGCGCTGGCATTAGTCATTTCTTTTATCTTAGACAATCACACGAATGGCCAATAGAGTACCAAGAAGAAATAAGAAGTACTAGACGAGATAGATGAGAGTGTAGAGAGAACGTGAACAGATGAGAGTAAAGAGACTGTAGATGAGAGGGGTACAATCGTAAAACGACGATAAATATGATAGTAACGGTTGCACAGCACCAAGTCGGGTGCCGGCAGTCTGGTAGAAATCACAACCGCCCCTTAGCCGTGCTGTGTACACGGGTCAGGTGGTCCGGTGTGAACTCAAGACGAGAAGGATATACTAAGGTATGGATCGTACTGATCCCTAAGGTGTAACAGGTTTTGAGGTACAACCAGTTCGTTGACTAAGGATGTGCGCCAAAGCCAAGAAGACTTACGGAGGTCTTGACAAGGAGTCCCTGGTCCAGTCGAGAGTAACGCAGAGTAACGATACAAACAGGCGTATCACAGTTGAGTAACGCAGAGTCACAATTGAATAAATAACACATTTGAGGCTATATTATGATCACCCAAGTATAATTTATTTCATTCCATTCAACTAGATACAACCTTACATAAGAAAGAACCAACTAAAGGTCCATTATTCAATAAAACTTCCAGAAAAGTTAACTATTACATAGACTACGCATATGTCTATTTCTAAACTGTCAACTATTCATATGACGGGTACTCATCACTCTTGCACTGCCCCATCCGACTCCTCTGGTTCCTCATCACTACCTGAAAAGGGCAGGATGATAGGGGTGAGCCAACTAGCTCAGTAGGATTTACATCTCAATATGGTGTGGGCACTAATATACATGATTAGCATTTTAAATAGACAGATATGCACATGATATGATGACAATGCATGCTTTTCTAACAAGTGAATAGCAGAGTAGAACGGATATCATATCAGATCAAATGTCGAATTGCATGTACATGGACAGATATTTCAAGAATAGAATCGTATCAAAAGATTGCCATATTCAGACAGATATCATGCGTTCACATGATCAGACGTATCATATCAAATCATATCATATCAGATCACATCAGACTTATAATATCAAACAAAGGCACATTCACACAAATCTTGCATATCGTATCAGTGTCATGCCACGAACCACAAGTCCATACTCCCGCGGTTAATAAGTACGTTGGGTGCTCCTCCCCAGGACCAGACATGGCCCTTATTGCACAGGCATTAGTCAAATTGGACCGAAGTCCCACGTTGTGCCGAACAAACATATTCATATTATGGCCACAGAGTTTCAGGCAAGCTCATAGTAAAAAGGAACATGATCATTCATACAGTCAAGGTATGATAAATAGCTCAAGAGAACAAGGCAGGATAACGACGTATCTTATGTTTCATAAATCATTAATGTCTTAATATGAGTTGTTTTCTAAAGACAAATCATATGCAGAACATGTGCTCTCAATTTCCCAAGGAGGGTGTGCCTATTCGTGCAAAGGTATAAGTGATGAGTCACGGATCTTTCCTAGCATGTATGCATATGACAAATAATTAATTGAACACTGGAAAGCATGTAACTATTGAAACTCATATGCAAATCATGACATTAACACCACTAACAAGTCCATACTAACATGTATTCTCCCACATTCATATCATTCTTATCTTATCAATTGACAATAAGCAAGATCACAAGATAACCCATGGACATAAGATCAATCACAATTACACATTAGAATCGTATTCATATCATTACTATTTTTCAATGGGTTGATTTATTTTAGGTCCATGCACTATATAACATCATGCATATGCTAGTAGACATCATGAAATGATCAGACCCAAAATATGTAATTTTTTTGTAAGGGTAGTGTCGACACACCCCTCACTGGTGTCGACACAATGTCTCAAACACAAGGCAAAATAATGCAGAACTGGTCAAGTAGTGTCGACACTAGTTTAGGTAGTGTCGACACAGTGCTTCAAATACAAGGCAAAAAGGTCAAGTAGTGTCGACACTAGTTCAGGTAGTGTCGACACTAGAGACAGCTCCCAGAACACCTTCTGGCCAATCTGGGACAGTGTGTCGACACTAGCTCAAGTAGTGTCGACACTAGAGGCCTTCCCAGAACACCTTTTAAGCTGTTTTGGGACAGTGTGTCGACACTAGCTCAATTAGTGTCGACACTAGTGCCCTTCCAGAACAAAACTTATAGGTCATGTGGAACCTGAAAACACACTTCATGCAGTGGATTACTTACCCCGCTTATAACTCTCTAACGAGTGACATTTAGATAAAATGTTCAACACGGAAGATGACGAAGACAACTAGTAGAAGAACTTTTATGTTGGAAGTTTGATCAAATTCAGTCTCGAATCCCGAGAAAACATATGAAGAACAAAAAGTCAAGTGTAGTCCGAAATCGCAGTATCATGCAGAAACTCTCTTACCATACTCATAACTCTCTAACGAAATACTTTTGGATAAAACGTCCAACATAAAAGATGATCGTGACTTCAAGTAAAAGAACTTCATGAAAAAAGTTTAGTCTAATTCAGTGTCAAATCACGTGCACAATAAGAAACGGGAAAATCCTAACTGTGCGAGACTTCGGAAAAACTACGAATACACAACGTATACTCCATGAAAACTAGTCAACCAAGTGCAAATGATCCTAGACTCAAAGAACTACATGATGGTGTTGGTTTCTTTAATCTTGGCCCGAGAACACCTACCTTTGAATGCTAAGAATTCTCTGCAGATTTCTGGGTTGATGCAGAGCAAGGTTGAGGAAGACCACGATTTTCCCCAGCCGTTCTCCACTCCCACAGCGCTCCAAACTTGCTACTCTCGACCCCAACTTGTTGCTAACCTTCCCCAAGAGTTTAGGGACGAGTTCTTATAGTTTTAGGGTGTAGTTAAGAGTCCTAACGGGACTAGGAAAGGGGCTACGAGTTCTGTTTCCCACTTTCCACAAAAATCTGGATTCTCTCACCAAAAGAGGTAGCAAAGGTTTAGGAAACCACCTCTTAGAGTTGGGTCCGGTTTTGGCTTACCTTGCATGATTAATTACCTTAATTTTAACCCTAACTTGCCCTCTCCAATTATGGCATAATTACATACACGAATTTTTGGGAAATTTTCTGTCCTAGTTTATTTATATCCTTGGGCCAATGTGCTCTATTGGCCCATCTTGTTATGGGTCATTAAACATAGTGTTGGAGGTCTCTCTAATATGTTTATTTAATTTATCCTCCTTTATTTCTAAAATTTTTAAATCACTAAATTTCCGGGTGTTACATCCTCCCCCACTTAAGAAATTTGGTCCCCAAATTTACGCATAATGGTGTAGTTCGCACCTGAGAATAGTTCTGGGTGATTTTTCTTCATTCTTTCCTCCGTTTCCCAGTTAGCATTAGTAACTCTGTCTCGACTTCATTGGACCTTCACCATAGGTATGGTACGATTCCTGAGTCGTTGAATCTTCCGATCCAACAGTTTGATCGGCTTCTCTTCATAAGTCAGGTCCTCCCGAATCTCCAAGTCCTCATGGTTGATTACATGGTCGGCATTGAATAAGTACTTCCGCAGCATAGATATGTGGAACACATTATGCACGTTCGCCAGCTGTGGAGGTAGTGCAAGTCTATACGCCACCTGACCAATCCTTTCCAGAATTTCAAATGGCTCTATGAATCTGGGACTTAGTTTTCCTTTGATCCCAATCTTTGTATTCCCCTTGAAGGTGAGACCTTCAATAAAACATGTTCGCCAACCTGAAATTCTAGTTCTCTCCTTCTCTTATTTGCATAACTTTTCTGCCTGGATTGTGCTATCTTCAGACGTTCCCTGACAATCTGAACCTTCCTGACAGTCGCCTCAACTAAGTCGGTCCAACCCATTGGTTTTCCCCACCTCTTCCCACAAAGGGGTGATCTGCAACTCCTGCCATATAAGCTTCAAATGGAGCCATTTGATACTTGCCTGATAGATGTTGTTATATGCAAACTCCATCAGGTACAACTGCTCATCCCATCGTCCTCTAAATCTAGCACTAGAGCACGAAGCATATCCTCCACAATTTGATTGGTCCTTTCGGTTTGCCCATCAGTCTGAGGATGGAAAGCAGCACTGAAATTTAGTTTAGTACCCATTGCTGCCTGCAAACCCTTCCAAAAATGTGAAGTAAATCTAGGGTCCCGATATGATATTATGCTAGATGGAACCCCATGCAATCTGACTACTTCCTTAACATATAGTGCAACCAATACATCCACAGACCAGGTACTCTTAATCGGCAAGAATGAGCCGACTTAGTCAATCGATCAACTATTACCCAAATCGCATCCATACCACTCTAGTCTTGGGCAATCCCATGATAAAGTCCATACCGATAATATCTCACTTCCACTCCGGGATTTCTAGTGGTAGCAGTCCACCAGCTGTACGGAAATGCTCGGCCTGGACTTTCATGCATGTCAAACAATACGATACATGATCGGCCACATCCCTCTTCATGTTTGGCCACCATAGACGACCTTTTTAAGTCTTGGTACATTTTTGTTGATCCTGGATGAATCGTATATTTGGACTGGTGAGCTTCATTCAGTAACCTCTTCTTGAGTTCTCCATGATCAGGACACATGTTCTACCTCAGAATAATAATCTTCCTTCTGCTGATAGAGTGAAGTCAGGTCTTTGCTCTAGCTTCTCCCTGATCTCAACTAAGAATGGATCCTCTCCCTGTTTCTCCTTGATTTCGGTCAGTAGATCGGATTGTATCTGGAGATTTGAAATCATACTTGTTTTTCCTTCTTTCCCACGTCTATGTTCAAACTTGTAAATTGCTCCAGTAACATCCATTCGCCCAGCATCATACTAGCTAGCATTGCTCCTGGTTGTCTACTTAGAGCGTCTGCCACTACATTGGCTTTCCCAGGGTGATATTGAATGGAAAAGTCAAAGTCCTTAAGGTACTCTAACCACCTTCTTTGTCTCATGTTAAGCTCTTTCTGTGAGAACAAGTATTTCAAACTCTTGTGGTCAGAAAAGACTTTAAATTGCTCACCGTAGATATAATGCCTCAAGATCTTCAAGGCGAATACTACGGCTGCTAACTCCAGGTCGTGAATCGGATTTCACTTCGTGGATCTTCAACTGTCTTGAGGCATATGCTATTACATTCCCTTGTTGCATTAAGACGCATCCCAGACCTGTTCCAGAAGCATCTGAATAAATTTCAAATCCCCCCTCGTCAGTGGGTAAGGCGAGGACATGAGCAGTAGTCAGACACTTCTTCAAGTGGTTAAAGCTTTCTTCACATTCCTCGGTGTAGACGCGCGATTTGGCCCATCTTCCGCAAGGTTCTTTTGGCCCATTAATTCTCGTTTGACCGTTTGTTGACCAGCCTCGGATGCCATGTCGACGGCAGCATCGATGGCCGCCGACTACTGGTTGGCGACAAGCCCCCTTAACGTTGACCCATATTGACGTCCACATCCATGGACGTCTGCATGGTGTTGGCGGCAATAGCGCTTGACGTCAACCTCGTTTACCTGGTCTGCGCAACTACCCCGAGAATATAGCCCACGTGGCGCCTTTCTCTCGCCCATGCACCGCATGGGACCGTTCCCAACGGGCATATGGGCCACCTTGGCACTCCCTTGACCCAGTAAAAATCCTATGTGGCCTCTACCCATTGCTTGGAGCCTTTAGACTTGGATTGCCATGTGTACAAGTGTGTTTCTTCACACTTGAGCATCCAAGGCCTCTGAACTCCGACCCCACTATCTATATACAGTCCATTGGGTCCTCTAAGCAAGGGGGGAGAGGCTGGACGTCCACATGCTGCCCCTTTGAAGAAGGAGAGAGAAAATTGCACCCAAGCTTCAACAAGTGATCCTCTTCTTCCTCTCATGAGTTAGGACGTCCAGAGAGCTTCTTCCCGAGCTGGAGGAGCCCCACAAGGAGCTGCATCACCTGCAAACGAGATCCTTCACCTCCTTCCCTCTCTCTCTCTTACTTACTCTTTAGTTCATTTACATGTTGCACACACCTTCCCACTCACTCTAGGCTCGTAGGTCCTCACCCTACACACCTAGAAAGGGTTTCCCAACCAAAAACGGAGGGAAGAAGGGTGGTCATAGCATTTGCCACCCCTCTTCTCAAGTCCGCAATGGGTACGGGACTCTCCTTTGGGTTGTTTTCCCACGTTTTTGAGCTTTTACTACCCTTCATTAGTCTTATAGAGTTTGTTTTGTGCAGGAACAACCCGCAGAAGACTACGGAGCTCTTCTCCTTTGTTCGGCCGAAGGAGGAGAAGACGAGGTCTCGTCTCCATCCGCTGCGCGAGGCGACCACTTCGACACGACCACATCACTCCTTGGCACAGGTAAGGCCCTGGCGATCACCAACTCCCCTTCATTTCGCTCGTTTTCCTCGTTCTCCTTCTAGTCAACTCAGTCACCGAGGGTCAACGTGGTCAACCGGCGACCCCTTCATCGCCAACGAGAGTCCGGCGGCGTCTCGCTTAGCACCCGAGAGATCCGGGGATGGCGCGGAACGAACCGTCTACACTCGGTCCACACAAACAGATTTTCCTTCCGGGTCAGTTTGGTTAACGGCACTGCAATCTTGGAGAAATCCTTTATAAACCTTCGGTAATATCCTGCTAGACCTAGGAAGCTCCTGATCTCAGTGACGCTTGTCGATCTTTCCTATTTCAGTACAGCCTCAACCTTCGATGGATCAACAGCATACCATCCTTGGTTACCACATGTCCTAAAAGGATACCTCCTCAAGCCAAAATTCACATTTACTTAGCTTGACATATAATTTATTCTCCCTTAAAATCTGTAATGAAATCCTCAAATGCTCCTCATACTCTTCCTTTGTCTTGGAATAGATCAATATATCATCGATGAATACCACCACAAATTTATCAAGATATGGGCGATAAATGCTATTCATCAACTGCATGAAAACTGCAGGGGCATTTGTTAGTCCGAAAGGCATAACAATGAATTCATAATGCCCATACCTGCTTCGGAAGGCTGTCTTGTGAATGTCTTCTCCTTTGATCCTCAATTGATGATAACCGGATCTGAGATCTATTTTAGAGAAGTATCTAGCTCCAGATAATTGGTCAAACAACTCATTAATCCTTGGCAGATGGTATTTGTTCTTGATGGTTAACTGATTTAATTGTCTGTAATCTATACATAGCCTCATCGACCCATCTTTCTTCTTGACGAAGAGGACAGGTGCACCCCATGGCGATGTGCTTGGTCGGATGAAACCCTTCTCTAACAGTTCCATCAGTTGCTCTTTTAATTCCTTCAGTTCTGCGGGGGACATTCTATATGGTGCCCTAGATACTGGCGCTGCTATAGGGACCAACTCGATGGTAAAATCGACCTCTCGCTCAGGAGGAATTCCTGGCAAGTCTTCGGGAAAAACATCAGCGTATTCTGACAACATGGATGTCCTCAACTTTGGCTTCCTTCCTTTTGATGACAACACAGCAAGAAAGGCCATACAACCTTTCCTCATCATCCTTTTGCTTGTAGTGCAGAGATAAGTGACAATCTCCTGCGGTTTCTATCCCCTGTGAACACTAGTTTTGGGTAATGGCTAAAGGTTACCCGACTTCTCCTGCAGTTGATACTAGCCCCATGTTCAGACACCAGTCCGCTCCCAGTATCACATCATACCCCTCCATATCCATACATATTAAATTTGCTGGTAGGTTTTGAGTTTCAATCAACACTTCACTAGAGGGTATATGGTTTGTAAGATTGTGTCAGGACCAATCGGTTGACACAACTATTCCGGATTTCATTGGGACGGGTTTCACAGGTAGGGTATCAACAAATGTTTGAGATATAAAGGAGTGCGTAGCTCCCGTATCAAAGAGAACATATGCGGGTCGGGAAAGAGTAGTGAGTGTACCTTCCACGATACCTCCTTCTTCAGCAGTTCCGGTTCCTGGATAGCTTGCAATCGGCCTTGCCTCTTCTGTCCATTTGGACGCTTGTCCTAAGGAGCTTGTTCTTTCAGTATTGGGCAGTCCGAGATCCTATGGTCACGACTACCACAGCGCAGGCATCTCCCTTGCGCTCTCCAGCATTGTTCAGACCGGTGACTAGCTTTGTCACAGTGTTTGCACCCCCCCGTTGCCACCACTGTCTGCTTACCTAACTCCTTTGCTTTTTATCAGCTGGTTCATTTACTACTCGCCACTGGGCCTTTTCTTCCCAATGGTCGGCTGGTACCTTCCTGTAGAAGACACTTGCTCCCTTTTGCGGGTCTTCCCATAATTCTTTCAGCAGTCTCCATGGCATCTTCCAGTAACTGAGCCTTCTTATCATGTCAGCATAGGTTTGAATGTCCATTGGTGCCAGTTGAGTGATGAACTGGGGCCTCAAGCCATTTAAAAAGCGTTTCGCCTTCATCCTTTCTGTCCCAATTAAGTGAACAGCATATCGGGACAGGCGAGAGAATTGGGCCTCATACTCAGCCACATTGAGTCCTCTCTGCTTCAAAGCCGCAAATTCGGCTGCTTTTCGTTCTTGGACCCTCTCAGAAAAGTACTTGGTGTTGAGTGCTCAATGAACTGAGCCCATGTTAGTTGCTGACCATTCAGTGTTGCTTCTACTGACTCCCACCATGCCCTGACATCCTTTTCCATTGGAAAGTCGCCAGTAGTACTTTGTTCTGGTCCGTGCATTGCATGACCCTGAATATCCTTTCAATTTTCTTAACCCAGTGTTCAGCAACATCTAGGTCAGTACTACCTCCAAACCTAGGCGGATCCATATTTCGAAAATTCCGATGGAGATCACCGGCTCCGCGGTTACCTCCACCCTGGATGGCTTGCAGGATAGCCTGAGTCAAGTTCTGTATTGTTGTTGCATGTCCCTAGCCTGGGCACGTTCAGCGGCCATTGAGGTAATAAGTACCTTCAAGATAATAATATAAGTCAGTCATCTAAATATATCACATGTGACTTCTATTCCCATGGCTCTACCCAAGCTCACATCAGGTACGACAGATTTTGACTCGTGTAATCTAGTTTCATTATATGTTCCTAATCCCTTGACCCTAAAGTTCAGGCTCTGATACCAACAACGCCACGCCCCGACTTAGCAGCGGAATAAATACCGGGGGACGTGAACGATACAAACAGCGTATCACAGTTGAGTAACGCAGAGTCACAATTGAATATAATAACACATTTGGGCTATATTATGATCACCCAAAGTATAATTTATTTCATTCCATTCAACTAGATACAACTTACATAAGAAAGAACCAACTAAAGGTCCATTATTCAAATAAAACTTCCAGAAAAGTTAACTATTACATAGACTACTCATAGGTCTATTTCTAAACTGTCAACTATTCATATGACGGGTACTCATCACTCTTGCCCTGCCCCATCCGAGTCCTCTGGTTCCTCAGCACTACTGAAAAGGGCAGGATGATAGGGGTGAGTGAACTAGCTCAGTAGGATTTACATCTCAATATGGTGCGGGCACTAATATACATGATTAGAATTTTAATAGGCAGATATGCACATGAATATGATGACAATGCATGCTTTTCTAACAAGTTGAATAGCAGAGTAGAACGGATATCATATCAGATCAAATGTCGAATTGCATATACAATGGACAGATATTTCAAGAATAGAATCGTATCAAAAGATGGCCATATTCAGACAGATATCATGCGTTCACATGATCAGACGTATCATATCAAATCATATCATATCAGATCAATCAGACTTATCATATCAAACAAAGGCACATTCACACAAATCTTGCATATCGTATCAGTGCCATGCCACGCACCACAAGTCCATACTCCCACGGTTAATAAGTACGTTGGGTGCTCCTCCCCAGGACCAGACATGGCCCTTATTGCACAGGCATTAGTCAAATTGGACCGAAGTCCCACGTTGTGCCGAACAAACATTCATATTATGGCCACAGAGTTTCAATGGCAAGCTCATAGTAAAAAAGAACATGATCATTCATAGAGTCAAGGTATGATAAATAGCTAAGAGAACAAGGCAGGATAACGACGTATCTTATGTTTCATAATTCATTAATGTCTTAATATGAGGTTGTTTCTAAAGACAGATCATATGCAGAACCATGTGCTCTCAATTTCCCAAGGAAGGGTGTGCCTATTCGTGCAAAGGTATAAGTGATGAGTCACGGATCTTTCCTAGCATGTATGCATATGACAAATAATTAATTGAACACTGGAAAGCATGACTAGTGAAACTCATATGCAAATCATGACATTAACACCACTAACAAGTCCATACTAACATGTATCATCCCCACAATCATATCATATTCTTTATTATCAATTGACAATAAGCAAGATCACAAGATAACCCAATGGACATAAGATCAATCACAATTACACATTAGAATCGTATCATATCATTACTATTTTTCAATGGGTTGATTTATTTTAGGTCCATGCATACTATATAACATCATGCACATGCTAGTAGACATCATGAAATGATCAGACCCAAAATATGTAATTTTTTTGTAAGGGTAGTGTCGACAGACCCCTCACTGGTGTCGACACAATGCCTCAAACACAAGGCAAAATAATGCAGAACTGGTCAAGTAGTGTCGACACTAGTTCAGGTAGTGTCGACACAGTGCTTCAAATACAAGACAAAAGGTTAAGTAGTGTCGACACTAGAGACAGCTCCCAGAACAACCTTCTGGCCAATCTGGGACAGTGTGTCGACACTAGCTCAAGTAGTGTCGACACTAGAGGCCTTCCCAAAACATCTTTTGGGCTATTTTGAACAGTGTGTCGACACTAGCTCAAGTAGTGTCGACACTAGTGCCCTTCCAGAACAAAACTTATAGGTCATGTGGAACCTGAAAACATACTTTTGCAGTGGATTACTTACCCACTTATAACTCTCTAACGAGTGACATTTAGATAAAACGTTCAACACGGAAGATGACAAAGACAACTATTAGAAGAACTTTTATGTTGGGAGTTTGATCAAACTCGATGTCTAATCCTGAGAAACATATGATGAACAAAAAATCAAGTGTAGCCCGAAATCGCAGTATCATGCAGAAACTCTATTACCATGCTCATAACTCTCTACGAAATACTTTTGGATAAAACGTCCAACATAAAAGATGATCTTGACTTCAAGTAGAAGACTTTTATGAAGAAAGTTTAGTCTAATTCAGTGTCAATCGCGTGCACAATAAGAAGAATGGAAAAAACTCTAACTGTGCGAGACTTCGGGAAAACTACGAATACACAACGTATACTCCATGAAAACTAGTCAAACCAAGTGCAAATGATCCTAGACTCAAAGACTACATGATGGTGTTGGTTTCTTAATCTTGGCCGAGAACACCTACCTTTGAATGCTAAGAATTCTCTGCAGATTTCTGGGTTGATGCAGAGCAAGTTGATGAAGACCACGATTTTCCCCAGCCGTTCTCCACTCCCACCAGCGCTCCAAACTTGCTACTCTCGACCCCAACTTGTTGATAAACCTTCCCCAAGAGTTTGGGGACGAGTTCTTATAGTTTTAGGGTGTAGTTAAGAGTCCTAACGGGACTAGAAAGGGGCTACGAGTTCTGTTTCCCACTTTTCAAAAAATCTGAGATTCTCTCACCCAAAAGAGGTAGCAAAGGTTTAGGAAACCACCTCTTAGAGTTGGGTCCAGTTTTGGCTTACCTTGCGTGACTAATTACCTTAATTTTAACCCTAACTTGCCCTCTCCAATTATGGCATAATTACATACACGAATTTTTGGGAAATTTCTGTCCTAGTTTATTTATATCCTTGGGCCAAATGTGCTCTATTGGCCCAATCTTGTTAATGGGTCATTAATACATGGTGTTAGAAGTCTCTCTAATATGTTTATTTAATTTATCCTCATTTATTTCCAAATTGTTAAATCACTAATTTCCGGGGTGTTACAGATGACCTTACACACAACAACGGGATTGGACTGGAGTGATGAGCGACCTGGAGTCATAGCGATGAATTATCCCCAGTACCCTATAGTTAGTTTAGTTAGTTGCTTAGTTATCATTTCCAAATGTAATAAAGTCATTGACCCTATGTTTTGGCTCTGAATTAGTGGTTGTAATAGTTTAGTGAAATATCAATAAAATGATGAGTTTTATTACAATTATTGTTCATTAGTTGCTCTGTCATTTGTGAATGTATGCGCAATTTACATTACCATACACGTTGTTCATGCCTCCCCGATTTATTCCGCTGTTGAATTGGCGGGGCATGACACATCTAATATCTTAAAATCGTATATTAGGCATCTCTCATAATACTGAGAGTGGAGGATCATTTGTTGACACACAATATCTTCGTAATGTTGACTACCATTCCTAATAACTGACTGTACTAGATCAACTAACTACCTACTAGACTATAAGTCTGTCATCAAATAACGGAGTACTCAAACAAGATATTTTTTGTGTCTCAAGTCCAATGACTAGTTATACAACTGGGACCACAGAATTGCTATCTGACAATCATGTATCATCAACAATACAACATTCTGAGAGCATCATTCAATGAACCCATTCTCCAATGAGCACTTGCACTATATACCCTAGTGTCTCCACACAAGTAGCTATGAGGTCGCTGCCTCTATCATATGGATGGGTATATAGCACCCAGTCTATCCGATTTTCTTGATATCTTTCTCGAGTAACATATGACCTAGAATATTTAAGATCTGTGTTTAAAGATGATATGTCTCATTATCATGATGTCATCATAATCCCCATTCTCATTGCATAGGTCTATGGACATCACAATATATAAACACTATCATATGTATATACTATAGAGTGAGAAAATATCATTAATATTATTACCAAAGAGATTAATATAAGATTACAAGTGTCACACTAATATGAGTTGGCTTGCAGAGCATTCATAATTAGCATCTTTGACAATCAAGTCTCATACACAAATTTAGAACACAAGTTCAAGATAGAAATGAAATCAAGTCTTAGAAATTAGAAGAATCAAGTCGTAGACATAATGGGAGAATCGATTCTCATGATATAAGAATTAATTCTTGAAGAATAGACATCTTAAGCCTATTTAGAGCAAAGTCTCAGATTAGAATCGACTCCAAGCAAATCGAGTCTCCCATTGAGACTTAAATCGAGTCGTGTGCCGAAAGAGAAGTCGGTCTCATGTTAATTAATAATAAAAAAGAAGTCCCTACAAATAAGTCTTACACTTAAGGTATTAAATAGTCTCTCTCATAGAACACAAAATGAGTTTACACCGAGATTAAAAATAAGTATTTGAGAACTAAAATAAGTCCTACTCTAGAAGACAAAAACAAGTCTCACACTAAGACTAAAACAAATCTATACAAAACATGCCTTTGCTTTTAAATGACTAAAATGAGTCCATATCTGAGATCAAAAATGTGTCTCATGCTATGACTAAATCAAATCTCTCCCAGAGAAGTAGAAAATGAGTCTTACATTGAAGATGAAAATGAGTCTTACTCACATTTATGAAAATGTGTCTCATAATAAAGACAAGAGCAATGAAAACAACTCGACAAAAAATGACAAAAACTTTAAGTCTCTTTAAGACTCTAAATAAGAAGAAAATATGTCATGCCCCGCCAATTTTAGTAGCAGAATAAATCGGGAGGCATGAACAACGTGTATGGTAATGTAAATTGGGCATACATTCGCAAATATCAGAGCATTAATGAACAATATTTGTAATAAAATCTTTATTTTATTGATAAATCACCTAAACTATTACAACCACTAACTCTGAGCCGAAACATAGGGTTCATTAACATCATGACATCTGAAAGGGTAATTAGCAAATATCTAATTATACTCAAGATACTAATGACACTCCATCTCTATGACTCCGGGTCTCTCATCACTCCAATCCATTCCCATTGGTGTGCGTACGGTCATCACCTGACTTACCTGAAAACATATATAACAATAGCGCAGGGTGAGCGATAACGCTCAGTAAGACTTAATATCTCATGTAAACAAGTTTGCTTTAAATAATTAATGTCTTGTAAGACAGTAAACTAAGAGAACGATCAAAATATAACCAAGAGAGTAATAGAATATGATGGCAAAAGAATGATAAAACTTCCAATAGAGATATTACAAATCTAGTATAATAAATGATTGGCCATGTAACGAAATTGGTGTACGGTTGCACCACGGTGCACTAGTAGAGATATCACCTCTGGTCGAGCATCTTGTCACCCAGAGAACGATAGCATAGTGATTGATATATTGATTGTTATAAATTAAATTGTGATTGTTATTAAATGGCGCTGGATGCATGTCGTACACATCCTGATCATTTAACTCCCATGGGAACTGGCACTTTTCGGGCGCTCCTCCCAGGACCTGATCGGACCCTATTGCGCTGGCATCTAGTACTTGTTTGTTAATTTAGACAATCAATTGTATGGCTAAATAGAGTACCAAGAAAGATGAGAGTACTAGACGAGATAGATGAGAGTGTAGAGATGTGAACAGATAGAGAATAAGATAGAAGACGAGAAAGATATGACAATATCGTAAAATGCGAGAACAACGATAGTCACGGTTGCACGGCACACCCTAGTGGGCCGGCAGTCTGGTAAAAGTCACCACCGCCCACTAGCTGTGCTGTGTACACAGACTAGATGGTCTGGCGTGATCACTAGATAAGGAAAATCATACTAAGGCTATGGATCGTAACTGATCCCTAAGGGTGTAACGGGTTTTAGGTACAACCACTCGTCGGCAATGGACATGCGCCAAGCCAAGAAGACTTACGGAGGCCTTGACAAGGAGTCTCTGGCCCAGTCAAGAGTATTCCTGATGGAGAGTGGTCCAAGTTAAGAAACGTTTTGAAAACGGGTCCGTCGTGCCTCGAGTGCTCGAAGCCTAGTGAAAACGTAACGGTGTACAAAACACACGTATAAACGAAGACAAAGGTATTTAATAAATATGGTAAATTAGTCATTTATTACGCTAATTTACCAGATACATTATTGCATAAATTATTAGGGTCAATGAAAATATAAATGTTTGTGTGTGTGTAAGTGTAAAGAAATCTTGAGGATTATGACAAATCGTGTAAATCCTTTAAAATAATTAAATTTAATAATTATTACCATTATTAATTTACCAGGTCGAATTAACTATAACATTGTTTAATCATGGCTAAATAAGGTTATATAGCCAAATCAGCAAAGGCATATATTGCATAAATAAAACTTCTGGCCGAATCTCTTCAAAACGCGGCGGGCCACCCCTGCGATTCAAGTCACGACGGGCGGCTCGGTCGCGGTCCGAAGGCCAGCCGGCCCGGTCCGGTTTCGCGCCAGGAATCGCGACGGATGTTTCTTAATGCGTCGGACCCGCCGGCCGCGACCCCGCTGGATCGCGGCGGATCGCGCCGCCGCGATTCCAGGGTGGGTCCGGTCTCTACCTCTTTTTCCAGGGTGTAACTCTTTGATGGCTGATCATTCAAAATTCCATATAAAATCGCACGGTACGGTGATATAAAAATCACGAACTAGTTTTAAAACGAAAGTAGATATATAGATCTATCACATGTACAATTAATTTGAAAATAGATAAGGTTTAGGCATGCTATGATCAAGTGACATATCAGTGACCTAAACATGCGTAGTCAATGTTTATGAATTAATTAGAAATGGATACATGATGAAAATTAGGCAACCAACGATGTTTTAAAGCTAACATGATGTAGTATTTAGGAGAATTTTTCTCATGACATGGGGTCATGTATGCTCGAGGTTTAAGAGTAAACATGAAGGGTTGGGTACATAGAACTAACATGGAGTTAAAGAATTAATTCTCCCTCATGGAGATCGAAATGGAGCGAAACCAGAGGGCTTTTGCTCGGGAACATGAAGTCTTCCTAGAGTAATTTTTATTAATACGGATTTGACTGAGAGATTGCCAACCTTTCACACGTTTAAGAAATCATAGGGCTTGAAGACGAGGTAGAAGATGAAATCCTCTTGCTCCAAGCTCCTTCCTCCTTCTGCTCCTCTCATCCTCAGCTCCTCTCTTCGTCCCCTAGAGCTCCAGCAACGATATATGGGTGATAGGGCCGAATTGGGTGTGTAATGACTTGGTTTAAGAGTCCTATTTGTCCAAAACTCTTTACCTCCATTCAACTCTACATTTCCTAATTTATCTCCTTATTTCCTAGCATTATCCCACCTAATAGATAGGGGAGAGGTCCAATTTCATGGGTATGGTTTAGGATAAGTCTAGGACTCTTTTTAGGGATTTATATATGTCATTTAGTATTTATCTTAAACCTTTTCTAATTATTACTATATTTAATCCGAATTTCACTTGATTAACTCCCATCTCATGATGGGTCTTCTTATTTGGGCCCAACATCCATGTTAGATCCATTACCAAAATCCATTACTAATTTGACTTAATGGGTATTGATTTAATTCCACTTATTCACCCTTTATCTTATTTAAATCTATTATCACACTTATTTAATTAATTCATACTTTTAATTTGATTTAATACTATTTATGTAATATTTCTAATCTTCATCATTTAGCTTTTACTCTTGGCTTGTTGGATTTTTAATTATCCTTTTATTAGGGAATTTATTCTTTGGTCAAGATTGTCCATTTGTCCAATATCATAATGGATCTCATCCCATATTAGTTAAGTCCACTCATACATTTATTTTAATTTATAAACCACTTTAGCTCATAAAATAATGAGTTCTCCGACTTATTCCTTAATTACGATAATAAGTCGCATAAATTCTTAACTTAGACTAAAGATTTTCTATGTCTAAATTTCTTAATGGTCATTAGAGAATATTATTTAAGTAAATTATTATTTTTACAGAATTTTATATGGTTCATACGCAGGGAGAATAATGCGTACCTTTTTAACTGGTTGATTTTATTAATTGATAAATTTTAATTTATCCATAATTTTTAATTAATATATTTTCGGGGTACTACAAAATAAGTCTCACTTATAAATATAAAACAAGTCTCAGACGCCTAGGAACACGACAAATCCATCAAACAAGTCCAGAAAGATCAAACAAGTCTTACTTCAAAGAGAAAGCAGTTTACATACAATAGAAAATGACTCTTTTTCATGTTCTGAACTCGAGTCTTATAGAGAAAACGACTATGTCATAGACCTAAGATAGGAGTCTAATATTTAAAAGACTTTCATATGACTCACTGAAATCACTTGAAAATCATCCAGCTTAAAGTTCTTGGTTAGAAGAATTTAAATGAGCTTACTTGTCTTATAAACATTTGTTTATTCTATATGAATATTGAGAACATCCTATTAATGTGATAGACAAATTATTTAAGTCTGTCAAGCTTCTGTTTATCTAGACATAGTCACAAAGAGTTCTAGATTCAATTTACATTTAATGCACATATTGGAACTCTAATCAATAATATGGAAAGATATATTGAACAAACATCTTTGTATTATTTTTTTATAAGTAATGTTGACCATAGGCAAAAGACTAGAAAGGGGAGTACTTTTGCATGTACCTATGAATAATAGAAAGATAGTCTAAGGTATGTACAATCTGCAGAACATTACAAGATGACATACAATGGAAAACATTTATAACCTGACAATAGAAGATCTGAAATGCATTTATCGTCCAAGATAAGAAGAAGTGACAAGTCAATGAGAGCTCAAGACTATATACCGAATGGCAGCCAAGACACATGCATACTATATAATGGATGCCAAGTCTACATATACAAGAGCTTAAGAATATATCTAACGAATGGTAACTCAAAGTCACAATGGATAATTATTCAAGCCATTATGAGGACAAGAGGAAGATAAAGAAGAACACCTTAAGCTTATATATATAATTATCTATATATATATATATATATATATATATATATATATATATATATATATATATAATACCATCACATCTCCTACTAAAACCAAAAATATTTTAAGCATAGATTTGAGAAAAGCATTTTGAGTTGAGCAAGAAAAGAAGAGTTGATTAGAGAAACACTTTGAGAGAAAAGAAAGAAAAAGGAAAAAGGAGTTAGAGCAAAGAGAAT
>JACBKR010001881.1:0-38685 GCA_014218235.1 Colocasia esculenta | reverse complement strand
TAACATTGTGATCCATGGTTAATTGGATTTCTTAATAATCTACAGAATGCTTGTTTTAATAATTGCTATAATTTATATATGTTTCTGAAAAATCTGAAATTTGTATATGTCATGTTCAACCTGTGAACAGTAAGTGGTAAAAATTTATACCATTTGGACAACAATAAGTACTGTTTTTAAATTAACACAGGAGATGACTGTGAGCATGTTTAATGTGATACAGTGTAATTTAGTAAATTTCAGTATGTTTAGATTCTTATTATGATTATTGTCAATTGAAAAGTACGGTTTAAAATTTGTAGATGAGTACTCATGTATATGTAAAATGCATGTGCCCATAAGACACTACCACCCTAGATGCTTGGAGCTGTACCGTAGTAGTGCACCTACAGGAAAGCTCAAACATGTTATGTGATCCCTGGATAAGGGGCTTGATAATTATGTGATACCCTGGATAAGGGGCTTGATAAATTGTGATACCCTGGCAAGGGTCTTGTGAAATCCTGGAGGTGGACAGTTTTCACTGTAGGGTGGGAAGTGAGTTATAATTGCATGTGAAGTGAGTTAGAGATCATGATAGAAGTGTTACTTACATTGTACATGTCTCCATGATTAAATGTGTAGAACTGCGAAATGATTAGAACAAGTATGCAAGCATGTGATTGTATGTTTGTACTCAAGTTAATAATACCATGTTATTAGTATACATGTTTAGATTATTGTTCTACATGTGTTAGAATAGTGTTTAATACGATTTCATGTTAATTTATTTATTCTATAGCTTGAGCATGAATGACTTTAATTTGCTGAATTTAAGTGTTAAATTGTTAAAAGCATGCATGATAAGTATAGAGTTTGAATTTTAAGTTACTTGCTGAGTCTATTAAGTAGACTCACCCTTGCTAAACATTTCAGGAGATAGTAGTTGAGGACTGGGCTAAATCCAGAGAGGAGTGCGAAGGATAAATTGAAGATTGTATTTTCTTTGCTAGTATGTGATGTAAAATTTAATTTGAACTTGGGATATGTATTTGGAACTGGCTACATGTAAATGTTTATTATGTTATGTCATTTTCTTTCTTGGACTATATTGATTGTGGATTGGGTTGGCAAAGTTGATGGATAAGAAATTTTTTACTTTCCGTTGCAATATTGTTCTCTATTTGTGTATATCTCAGCCCATGTGTTACTTGTTGGGGTTGTCTCCCTGTAGAGCTTAACTTCATCCGATGTGGGTGGTATAACCATACCGGGTGGAAGTGGGTCGTTACAGAGATGGTATCCGAGCCCCAGGTTGAGATTATACATGAATAGCCATCACTGAATCACATCTCTAAGTCTTTGTAGTGGATAGCCAGATTCAAGGAATATTAGATAGGGCTAGAAAAGTGATAAGATGAATGCATGATAATATGTTTAAGCGTAGTGATAAATAGAGTTTGACATGGTGTCTATTTTGCAGACTATGGCTGGAAGGACTCGACGTTCGAGCTTGCCCATTCAGGATGAGGAACCAAGGAGGCTACAAATGAACAAATAAAGTGCCAGCACCTCAAGGACCACCTGTACCACCCCCCCGCCACCATTGGTTGACTACGAGCATTCATGCAAGGACTTGTGCAAGTGATGCAGACTCAAGAACAGATGCACGCAGCTCTTCAGACTCAGCTTCAGGCTCAGGTTCCAGCACCAGCTCAGCAAGACCATGGTGTAGGAGGTGTATCGATCATGGAGATGTTCAGGAGGATGGCTCCACCCTATTTTAAGTGGGGAGAGTGAGCCTTAGTTGCAGAGAGTTGGCTCAGGGAGATTGAGAAGATATTCAGAGCTATCAGGTGGCTAGGATGACAAGGTCAGTTTGGCGACGTACATGCTTCAGGAGCGAGCGACGTGTGGTTGTAGACACCCGTTTTCGGCCTATAAGTTAAGCACATTTCTTGTCCATATCATTGATGTCCCAAATTGGTCATCACTTTGGAGTCCTTCTCTGGCCCATCATGAGCCCATTCACCCTCAATGTCAAGCCCATTCTCAGCCCATGGCCCAACACCACTTGAAACATCAAAACTGTGCAATTTGCCCAATCTTCTGAACATGCCTTCACTTTGAGAGCTCATAACGTCCTCATTTCTAATCCAAATTTAGCATATCATACTATCATTTTGTAGCCCTCTGAGTCTAGAATCCACGCAACAACGAGCATCAATCTGATATCTATGTAGAGAGCTATGGCCTTTTCGTGGGACCTACGTGCACTGCCCCTAGTGACGTGGTCTGGTGCTTGGATGCAACAAGAACGCGGCCCCACGATCTGACGCGACAGAGCCATGCACGTAAACACGTTTTTACGTGATTTTCGGCCTCTCCTCTTCTCCATCCTAGAGCATATCTAAAGTCTCTTTGAGTTGGATTACGACCCAAATCTCCTATCCTCATCCCTAGGAGCCCCCAAGTCCATCCAAACTCTAGATAGACTCTTACAACCTCCCCCAACTTGGACTCTCTCTCTAACTCGGATTGGACTCTATCTCTCACTTGAACACATCCTAGGACTCTCTAAGGAGGGAGGAAGGCTACCACTATGAGGAGAGGTCCCTGGAAGCTCTGCCCACGAGGTCCCATCGTCCCCAAGGCAGAGGAGAAGTTGTTCTTCACGTTTTCCTCCTTTCTCTCTCCTCTTTCTCTCTCATATCGCCTCCAGGACCAGAAGTGCTTGCACGACTTGTGGAGATCGAACCAGGCCAGATCTCTTCGAGGTTTCTTCATCAAAGTTGCTCCCCACAGAGCCCTCTTCAACCCCGAAGTGAAATCACGTCGATTGGTGGCTTGTGCGAAAAGTTACAGCAGATTGATCTTCACTTTCTCTCTCATATCGAGATCTGCACATGCGGATTATCGTCTCTTCCACAGCCCAAACCAGGCCGGATCTCTTCAAGATGTCCACTTGGGTGTTTGCTTGAAACTCCTTTCTCATCCCCTTCTTGTGTAATTGTATTTGTTGTTGTATCCTTATTTGTATATTAGTGTATTCTTTTTAATTTCCCCATTTCTCATCCTCTCATGGCTCATTTCCACTTCACCTATCCCCCAACCTCTCCTCCTCATGTAGAACTCTTGTCTCATGAGTCTATTCCAAGTTCGGCCCAGTCCGGGCCCATCGGGCCGATGAGAATGCCCTTCCCAACCTATCCATCACCATCTTCTTCTAATGAGCCGCTGAATTAGAGAGCCTCCTGCTTGAAATGGCCATGACCAGCCCGCGAATTGTTGTCCACCTTTGCTCTACGGTCTTCTTCTAGGATGGGCTCAACAGGCCCACATTGTCCTGCTCATTCTAGATCCACTCACACTGTCACTCCTGGATCGGGACATCCTTTGCTCAGCCCACATCATTGCAGCCGCCCATTATGCTCAATCTGGCCCGGACCTTGACTCTCGACTCCACTCTCATTCCCCAAGCTGGCCCTCGCTATCCACTATCCACTTCGGCTCAGGACTTCCAATCCGAGTTCGAATCCATGAAGCGAGCTCGTGACCTGCGGAGGCAATTAAAGCCAAAACCTTCCTTCAATGATACTCTTCTTGATTTATGTGGTCTCCGGATCCCTCCACCTTCTCAGCTCCCTGTTTATCGCAAATTCAATGGGGCTGGAGACCCTTACATCCATCTGAGGATTTTCTCTATGAGTCGGTGTCCTATCAACATGATCGCCGCTTACTGGCTTATCTTTTTAGGCGGTCATTAGACGGGCCCCTCTGGAGTGGTTTTATTTCCTGCCTCTCAATGAAGCCGAGGATTTTGAAATTGTCAAGGCCAGATTCGTGCAGAAATATCAAGACCGGGCCGGGCCGCGCGTATTCAATTGCCGATCTAGTGGCTGAGCAGATGAAGCCTGATGATAATTCGCAACTTATGCTGACCGTTGGCGTCAGATGTCTGCGCATGTCCAGATGCACATCCCAGAAGAGGAGAAAATCAAGCTTATCATTGCTAATGCAACGCCCATGTACCCCCTCCACAATCCTGGCTATGAACAATATCACATCCATGCAACAATTATACATCCATGCTCGCTTTGTTAAAACCCAACTCTTTGACTCCCCCATGCCATCCATGTTTGAGGCCCAACACCGAATTCTTCATTTCAAGGGCCTACTTATGAGGGATCCAAACCCATGCCCAAGTTGATACCATCCACCACCACCCCACGCCTACCACTCCACTAACACCATGCACCTCCACCTTCATATAGCCAACTCGCCCGCTTCCACAAGAACAACCACCTCGTCCATGCCGCAGCACCCTACCATCCACTACCCAGCCCTCACGACATTCACTTGGCCCAAAGCGAACCCATAATCATCTGTTGCCTGAGTCCCTCTCTGATGTTTTCACGGCCCTGATGTCCATTAATACATTGCAACTCCTACAGAAAAGCCAGCTGGGACATGACAGTTGTACCGATCATAATATTGCTTATATCATCGCCATCCGGGGCATACAGTCGCAAACTGCTGCGAATTTCGGATGTGATCTATAATCTAGAGCACAGATAGATTGGGCAGAAATGCACAGGCTCATCCTACATTGTCAAGAGAGAAGAAAAGCACAAGCCAAGGGAGCAGCCCTCACCATCGCAGGTAGCGGGACAGCCGCCCAAGCAACCGACAGCACAGTCAAGACAGCGAGCGCAAGCATCAAGGCAGTCGTCATCTCCACCAGTTCAAGGCCGACGGCACCTCTTTACTTATCCTCCAAGTGCCCACCTGCTCTGTCACAACCTCAACACCCCCTCCACAACCCTTGCTTAGGCTATCACCACCACACCTACAGCATCGCACCCTGATGACAAGTTGTTAGCTCGACCCTTTGTGTCGGTGCACTGTCAGTCATCTCCACCACTCCGCAAACCACTAATCCCTCCACTCCTGCCAACCCTCCATCTTAAAACCCTCGCCATCATCTCCACCCCACTACCACTTGCACCTGAGCAAGCCATTACCGCCACACCAAGGCTCGAGCAAGCTCCTCTCACCTCTGAGCCCGAGCAAGAGTTCCTACTCCCAAGAGTAAGGCTACTTCAGCCTCTGAGTTGGAGGAAGAGCTCTCTCCGCACGAGCCTATCCTTGCCACCCGTCACCTCACATTAAGCCCTCCACATCCGATGAATCCACCATAGCCACCACACATCCCATCGCCCCACCACATCCCAATGGAGCGGCATGCATCACCAGCAGCATGCCTTGAAATTACTTCCCCATGCAAGATGGACCGAGTAAAGTAGCCCAGTTCCGGTCATGTGTTTCGCCCCTTACAACTACATCATCGCATGCCGGTCTATGTCCTTATCTCGGGCACATTCAGGAAGGATGAGCTTTCATTTCCCCAGAAGAGCACTGTCAAAAAGAGTTCCCAGGCCCTAGTGCCAACCATCCAAAGCGGGGACGGTAGCCATACACTGCTCATTGGAGATGCTACCATTAATGCCATCATCACTCCTCGCTCTTTATATTGCATATGGTTGGTCATGAGAAGGGTTCTCAACGAATGTCGTGCTATCTCACGCATCTGCTAAGGCTATCATGAATCATTGTCGCTCAAAGGGCAAGAAGCCACTCTGCCCGAAGCATCAAGGCCTCCTTGCCATGTTTCAGCCTAACCAGGGGCACATTGCTATGTCCCCAAGAACACTCAAGGTTATGCCAAGAGTCCTTTGCATTTGCCTCAGCCTGTCAGTCAGTTGGTTGTGCTAGTTGCCACCACACACTCCCAGAAGCCTCCCCTCTTCAACTGTCAAGGGAGTTGGTCTTCATGCTACATTGTCGGGCAAGATGCCGATCTCAAGCTTATGGTACCACGCATCAAATTCCCTTGGACCTGCACTGACCACTTGTCAAGGAAATCCTCTCAGCAAAGGAGCCTATTTATGGCATTCTCTCATGGGTATCTGTAAAGGTTGGGTATACAATGATGCCAAGGGTAAGTGTGCACACGGCAGTCACGACAAACATAATTTATGAGAGAGCCGTGTTGCTGCAGAGGAGAGCGAGGTCATCTGCTGCCCGGTCCCGCTATTTAAGAAGACATGTCAAGGTGAAACCGTCATATCTATCTGTAAGAGCAAAGAAGCTGTGGCGTCACAAGAAGAGATCTGCTAAGAAGCAAGGAGGCTGAGATCCAGATTCTTCAAGAAAAATATCGGTCTCCCTATCTTATCATCTACTGACCTTGATCTTTCGATACTACTCATTTTGGTCAATCTAGTTCCCAGAGGAGGCCCCGATCTCTCTCAATTCATGACTGGTGCCACATTATTCCCCCCCTACTCCTTTAGGATCTTTGGACCCTCACTTATCTCTTCCTCCTGAGCCACCTGATCACCCTCGGGGTACCTAGTCTCTCTCTCCATATCCACCTGGGTCACCTAACTTCCTTCCTAGTGCTCAGGGTTCCCCTTTCCCTCTTCCACTAGAGCCTCCTAATTATAGGTCAGGTCCGCATTCTCCAGGGCATCTGATTCCCCTCCTTCCACTTCCCCTTATGATCCTCTAGATCCTCCACCCTCCATTCTACAGTTCTTTCCTCTAACCCCTCTTGATCTCGGTCCGACCCGATTCCTCCCTCACTACCTATTCGGAGTCCCGACCCTTTCTCTCACTGTTCCAGAGGTTTCAGTCCTCACTAACATTTTTTCCTCCTTTGTAAATTCTTCTTGTTTGAGGGTTCTTATCCCTCATCTTCATGTAGCGTCATGTCTCCCTCTTGTTTGTGTGAGTTGGCTCCAATTCTTGCTGACCCCTACTTTTCACAGTTTCCTGCAAATGAGAATTAAAATCACCAAAATCAAAGTTCAAGACTAATGCAGGTCATTCTTTCAATAAAGGGGTCGTGTTGCTCACCAAATAATCATGTAATTTTGTTTAAACACCAACATCAAAGAGAGTCGTCTCAGTTCACAACAAGAGTGGTCGAGTTAGTCTTACGTTTTTTTTGCTTCTGCAGCACTCAGGCTAGAGATTGCTCCGCGCTAGGAGTCTGACATCCCTTCCCATGTCATTAAAAGTCACTTTAAGCAAGGATCACCACACACTCACGTGGCAACTTTAGTCGCTCCTCTAGCAAACATCGCTGCTATTTAGGTCATACTTAGGTGGTGCAAAAGTTGTTCTCTTCTTTACTCGGTCAAAGTAAAGGCAAAAAGACTATTTAGGCGGGCGACCGACCTAAGCACACCTTGATGAGAGGAAATCTCAAATAGGGACGGTCAATCAGGCCTGCAAAAGGAAGCCAAATAAAAGTAAGAAGAACAAATGAAAGAAAATCAAGGAATAGGGGCATGGCAAAGAGTGGCATATAGTTCCCCGCGGACGCCCTTGAGCCGGTCGTACGCATGCCCCAAACAAGAAACAGGCACAATAAAGTGACCAAAAGTCCCTCCTCAACAGATTGAACTTCTAAGAGGTATGCCGTGAAGGAACTAAGCCTAACTTGTCCTTTAAAGCTTGCACTAGACTTATCCCCAAAATTTCTTCTCTTTCTCTCTAAAGGCTGGGTCGTCTCCCGAGTATGGCCTTTGTAGTGGCACCGTGAGCCAGGGGCAACCATCTACAAGACGCCACCATCTTAATGCACATCCGACCTTTTTGGTAATCTTTAATGAAAGGAATGAATGAGGACCCTTTTCCAATAGTTTGATCTTGCTTTAGTGCTGTAGTAGCAGGGTGAGTACCTTCCGTCTCATTTGTCTTTTTAGGAAGGGCTAACGTCGGCTTTTGCGTTATTAAAAAAATCCAAAAAATCAAATTTTTCAAAATCCCAAAAAATTAAATATTGTCAAAAATGCCAAAAAATCAATATTACAAAAAATTCAAAATCAAATATTGCCAAAATTCTAAAAAAAATCAATATTGCCAAAATCCACAAAAAATCACATATTGCAAAAAATTCCCAAAAATAGATATTTCCAAAAAAAAAAAATCAGACATTGCGAAAATCTAAAAAAATCAAATAATTTCAAAACTCCAAAAAAATAGATGCTTTCAAACTAAAATAACAAAATGAGCAGATCTATCATGCATGCTAAGTGTGCAGTACATTGGCTCCCAAGCATTGCTCGCTCAGATCTCCATATTCTTCATTGCTTTTGTCTGAGTCTCGCTCACATCATCTTTACGATCTGTCTCTCCTCCTTAGTTCCACCCTGATTTGAATTTCAAGCTTATTATCTCACCAAGTCCTTCCGAAGTTCCATACATATTCTCCTTCATCTGAATGGCTCCATGAGAGGACTCTCTATGTGTGAACCTGGCTGTTCTTCAGTGCTTTGTTTCAATCATGTGGATGACTGAGTTGTTTATATTTGTTGTTATTAACTTGTTAGTGCTTTGTTTATTGTTTCATTTACACACAAAACAAAAAAACAAAAAAAAAATCAGAAAAAGCAAAACCCAAAACATGGTGAGTTCTGCGCTCCACAGGTAAGTTCAGGTAAGTATCCATATCCTTTCTCCCTTGCATTACTATATGGTACTATGCTACTATATTATCTCAAGGACCGGCTGGTTCTCAATGTGTTCTGGGATTTGAGTTTCCCTTCAACAAAAACAATGATGATCTAAGTGCACATTGCTAATCGTTGGATAGGCCGTTGAGTTAAATAAGTACGGGGACATAGATTCAAGCCTACTGCGGTTGCAGTAGTCTCTTGACCCATCCTTATTTGGCTTAACAATATTATCCTTGAGTATTTTTTATTTTCTATTTTCTTTGCATATTGATTTGATGATTTCTTTTTTTAGCCCAGCATGCATCATGTAGATTTTGAGCTTCATGCCTCATGATTTGTCCAGGTTGTTTTCCCTGGTGGTGATCAATCATGCTTAAGTTTCTTGAACAGAAATCATATTCCACTCACAATTTAAAGGTCTTCTTTGAACTAGTCCCTTAGTCCAGTTGGCTAGTATGACTTCTGTCTGGAATTTACTCCCTCCATTCATCCAAATCAGCTTAAATATCCCCCTGATCCGTCTTGGTTGCGAACCGCTCCCAGGCCTTGAGTCATCGTGACCCGCCTGGCACGCACATGTCCTCCCAAGATGAAACCTGCAGGCCATCGGCTAGGGTACCTCTTAATCAAGAGGTTGATCATCCTTCTTTTGCTTTCCTTTTTGTCGTTCCAGACAGAGCCGTCCGTGCTCGCTCTTCCTTGAGGTTAGTTTAGAGTCTTCCAGAGAATTTCTATCGCTTATTGGTTGTGACGGGTGTCTCTTTTACCTTGATGCCCACTTTTCAGTCCACTCCTCTTCATCCTCGCTCCATTCCATTTCATTACACTTCGCTCTCCTTCCGCTTCGCTCCCTTGCAAAGTGGGCATCAAGGAGGGGCAATCTGTAGACACCCCTTTTTCGGCCTATAAGTTAAGCACATTTCTTGTCCATATCATTGATGTCCCAAATTGGTCATCACTTTGGAGTCCTTCTTTGTCCCATCATGAGCCCATTCACCCTCAATGTCAAGCCCATTCTCAAGCCCATGGCCAACACCACTTGAAACATCAAAACTGTGCAATTTGCCCAATCTTCTGAACATGCCTTCACTTTGAGAGCTCATAACGTCCTCATTTCTAATCCAAATTTGGCATATCATACTATCCTTTTGTAGCCCTCTGAGTCTAAAATCCAACGCAACAAACGGCGCATCAATCCGATATCTATGTAGAGCGTTATGGCCCTTTTCGTGGGACCTACGCGCACTGCCCCTGTGACGCGGCCTGGTGCATGGACGCGACAAGAACGCGGCCCACAGGATCTGACGCAACAGAGCCATGCACATAACACATTTTTACGTGATTTTCGGCCTCTCTCTCTCCATCCTAGAGCCTATCTAAAGTCTCTTTGAGTTGGATTATGACCCAAACCTCCTTTCCTCATCCCTAGGGAGCCCCCAAGCCCATCCGAACTCTAGATAGACTCTTAAACACCCCACAACTTGGACTCTCTCTCTAACTCGGGATTGGACTCTATCTCTCACTTGACACATCCTAGGACTCTCTAGGAGGAGAAGGCTACCACTACGAGGAGAGGTCCCTGGAAGCTCTGCCCACGAGGTCCCATCGTCCCCAAGGCAGAGGAGAAGTTGTTCTTCACTTTTCCCTCCTTTCTCTCTCCTCTTTCTCTCTCATATCGCCTCCAGGACCAGCAGTGCTTGCACGACTTGTGGAGATCGAACCAGCCAGATCTCTTCAAGTTTCTTCATCAAAGTTGCTCCCCACAGAGCCCTCTTCAACCTCGAAGTGGAATCACGTCGATTGGTGGCTTGTGCGAAAGTTACAGCATATTGATCTTCACTTTCTCTCTCATATCGAGATCTGCACATGCGGGATTATCGTCTCTTCCACAGCCCAAACCAGGCCGGATCTCTTCAAGATGTCTTCATGAAAGTTGTTCACACGACAACCTCCTCTTCGACCTCCAACTAGAATCACATCAAACGGGCAGTATCTGTTTAGTTTTGATTTTTACTTTCTTTTCCATGTTTTTACACATGCATACATGAGTTAGGATCCTCCTTCTCCTCTTCCATGATTTCTCCCCATGCATATTCCTCCCCATGTTTTCCTACTACCCAGGAGGTTTAAAAACCACCCCCCAGGTCCGTTCCCTCCATGCTCCATATCTTTCTTTTATTTAAGAATAGCTACTACACTTAACAGTCTGACATGGTTTTATTTCTTGTTTTCGTTGTTTTGGCAGGCACCCAAGCGAAGATCCACGAGGAGCTCCATCCTCTGGCCGGCTGTAGGACGGGAAGAAGGTCCCATCCATCATCTCCCACATAGAAAGAACACGACAGTGGAGAGGGACGCGACAAAGAGACGCGGCTGGCAATGGCGACGCGTTCTCAGCACATCGCGACAGGTAACCCTACCGCGATATCAGGTACCCTCCGTTCTCTCTCCCCTTTCCTAGAGTAGTTAGCCCGCATTATTATCTTTATTTGGCAATGCTCTAGGTGGCGATCACATCCTATTTTCATGCTATCATATTTGATATTCATTCTGTGTTGAGGGAAGCACAATCCCTGTGATTACAATGGTCTTTCATTCTTCGCACGCAGTTTCTCTGGGAGTGGAGCTAGAGGCGACCTGGGAGGAGTTCGTGAGGTTATTGAGGCCAGTATATACCCCGCATATCTAGGACAAGATGGAGTAGGAATTCTTGGCATTGACTCAGGGATCGATGACAGTTTTAGAGTATGAGCCAGATTCACGAAATTATCGTGATATGCACCGCATATTGTTGCTGATGAATGGCGCAAGGCGAAGAAGTTTGTGATGGGACTTAGACCGTCATTGAGGACCAGACTAGTAGCATTTGACCATAGGACTATGGACTCGGCTCTTAGCGCGGCATGTAGGCAGAAGAGTGAGATGATGTTGTTTTGGAAGAGAAGAAGGCTCGATTGGAGAGGTTACCAGAACCGTTTCAACGGCAGAAGAGGAAGATGCAGAAGCTTATGGAAGGTCAACAATCAGCTATGGTACCAACAAATCAGCATCGCAATCAGTAGCTTCAGCAGGCAACGAGAAGCCCGTATGTGTGCATTGCGGAAAGCGTCATGGCAAAGATGTTTGTTGGACAAAGTCAGGAAGATGTCTCAAGTGTGGTAGCAAGGATCATCGGATTAGAGAATTGAGAATGTCCAAATCAGAGAGAGAAGTTCGTTCCCCATATGTTCCAACAGCAAGAACCCAAATCGGTCTAAGAGTATGCGTTGACTGGGGGGGCGACACCGACGATGTCACCACAGTACATGATCCCATCTTCGAGGACGAAGATCTTTTAAGGGGAGATGGTGTGATACCCTGAATTTCTCTGTCATTTTATATTGTGCATGAGATATTTACTTGTTATAAATGTAGTGCGTGTATATAATTTTGCATAATATAATTATTAAATTGTCCATGTGCAAATGTGTATATCTATATATTACTTTCGTGAACATAAGTAATTAGCTAATTTTGTATATGATGTACTTATTTAAATACTATGCATGTGTTAAGTATGCTGCGCATATAACATGAAGTACTACCATGCATCTGTAAGTATATGTAGTTTACTTTCTGTTCAGGTCTTATATTTAAATGTGTATGTATTATCTAATGGTTGAGGTGCACATTGTACTTATATATTCCATGCATATTTTATGTAACTATGATGCATAATGTAAAAATATATATGTTATCTTGTGTAAATGATAATTATCTAATTCTAGGCATGTTTAATTGTTTATTAGGGCTGTAAACGGGTCAGGTTCGGAACCGAAAACACAGATTCCGATTTCTGATTACGATAACCGAAATATGGTTCCGATTCCGATAAAATCGGAATGGTTTAATTTCGATTCCGTTCCGATTCCGATAACATTACCGAACCAAAATTCTGATAAGCTAGGTGTTTACCATAATTTTTCCTTCTGAGTTTATGGATAATTTATCGGAATAATCGATACCGATTCCGATTCCGATTATTTTTCAATTCAATTCAATCCGATTCCGATAGCTTATCAGAATATCCGTACCGATTCCGATAAGCTATCGGTATCATTTTTCAATTCCGAAACCGATAATTTTTATCAAAATCGGGTCGGAATATCGGAATAACGGGTTCCGTTTACACCCCTACTGTTTATAAATGTAATACCTAAATAATATGTGTGTATTATTTATATGTTCATGCATAATGCATATATTATGTAGTTGTGTATGTACATATATATATATATATTATATATATATATATTATATATATATTATATATATATATATATATATATTTTTCTGAACATGTATATCCTTGAGCGTGCATGCATGTTATCTTTAATTGAGATTAGTACAAGTTATTTAAATAAATAATATGTAATGCATGCAGTTTATATGATGAATGCATATAATTTATTTCTGCATATACTATCATAATTGTTGGAGCATAATTGTACCTTTGTTTGGATGCATAATTGCGTTTTGGCCAAGCACTGTGTTGGCGGCAACATCTCTGGACGCCAACCCAGGTTGACTACAACTGATGTTGACATCACCATAGGTTTACTACAACCGATGTTGACGTCAATATCCTTCCTGTGTAACGGTTCCAAAATTGTTAACGCCGCATTTTGGCCGGTTTCAGTTTAGGAAATCTTGAATAATCGTGGTAAACCTACCCTAACGCGTATCCCACCCCACCAACTCTATAAAACACTCAGGTTAGGGTGAAGGGAAGTCTTTTGCTCTTGTGAAACCCTAGCACCCCGTAGTGAGAAGTGCTGACCTTTGGAGGGCTGGATCTGGCGACTGGAGGTGTTCTCTCGGGATCTACAACACTGGGAGATAGCCTATACATAGGAGAAGAAGTCCCAACTCCGAGGAGTCATCTTCATCAACAAAAGAACCAAATATAAGGAGATTTCGAGCACCTTCTTGGCAGGCCGAGGAGGGCTTCACCGACAAGTTTGATCATCTAGGATTTTATTGGAGGCAAGTAGCTTATAGATTCACTCTATAGACTTGTCCTTTTAGGGTTTGCACATTTTTCCAAATTTTTCCTCGCGTCCTGGAACCTCCAAATCCCCTTTGTATTGAGTGTTGTCTGCATAAATGCTGGGAGGAATTGGCGGCAGCATCTGCTGTAGTCAATATCTTGGGTTGGCGGTACCAACGTGTGCAGTTAACTGTAGACGACAGCATCCCTTGTAGTTAAGTTCTTCAGTGTTCTGAAAACTGCTGTTTGATCTTCTTTAAGACATTTGACGGACTTTCGGGTACGTGTGCATGCTGTAGATTTTATGTGGGGTCAAAGGTGATTAGTCATGTCATGAGGTTTTAGTGAATTTTCGTGATTTGTTCTAATTACTAAAATTCAGATAATTGGACTATGAGCATAAAATGACCATGTATAATCTGTGTAAATAGGTCAGTGGAGAATTAGGGTTTCATAAATTTCTATAGGTCATATGCATGTCAAGTCACATCATGAAATTATAGTAAATTTCTATTTACTGTGTAAATTATTGAATTTTCTAGAAAGTGTAGTATGCATAATTGTTTGTTTTTAAATTCCAAGTAAAATGTATTGTGCATATTAATATATCAGAAATCTTGATTGAAATTATGACTCCTGAACACAGGTTTTGGAACTGCTAAATACATCGTAACATTGTGATCCATGGTTAATTGGATTTCTTAATAAATCTACAGAATGCTTGTTTTAATTGCTATAATTTATATATGTTTCTGAAAAATCTGAAAATTTGTATATGTCATGTTTAACCTGTGAAAGTCAGTGGTAAAAATTTTATACCATTTGGACAACAATAAGTACTATTTGTAAATTAACACAAAAAGATGACCATGTGAGCATGTTTAATGTGATACGGTGTAATTCAATAATTTCAGTATGTTTAGATTCTTATTATGATTATTTGTCAATTAAAACAGTAAGGTTTAAATTTGTAGATGAGTACTCATGTGTATGTAAAATGCATGGTGCCCATAAGACACTACCACCCTAGATGCTTTGGAGCTGGACCTGTACCGTAGTGCACCTACAGGAAGCTCAAACATGTTATGTGATATCCTGGATAAGGGGCTTGATAAATTGTGATACCCTTGGCAAGGGTCTTGTGAAATCTTGGAGGTGACAGGTTTCCACTGGTAATGGTGAAAGGGCTTTCCCCGGTTTCTGCAGAAACCAAGACTTGATCACTATGCCTGGTGATTAAGTACATGAATGTGAAAGTATATGTGCTACATGATCGTTTAGTGGTGGTTTGGGCTGTGTCTTGGCATTGTGTAAGATAAATGAACATAAATACAATGTGGAAAATGACATAGATTGTGGCACAAGGTATGTGCAAATATATGAATGTGGCACATGTTATGTGCAAAGTGAGATGATAAAATGTGTGAATATGGAAATGAAAACGATGGGAAACCATGTGTAAATGAAAGTGTTAAAGTGTGAAAGTAATATATTGTGCATGTCATGAGAAAATAGTACAAGTGTAATGTTAATATTGTAATTCGATATCCTGTCTAGTATCATGTATAAATGTGTGTTATTGTACCCATGAATTAGATCATTTCTTGGTGTGCATTTGTAATATGATACTCGTCAAATGATAAAAGTGATATTATTTAGTACCAAGTGTAGGTGCATGTTTTCATATCCATGATTATAACTACTTGAGTACATGTGTTTCGTATTATGCTGTGTAGTTAATGTGATCTATATGCAAGTGCCATGAGAATGTAATAAATTTTTCTATAAAAACAGCAAGCTAATTTACAGTAAAATGTTATAATTACATGTAAGTGAGTTAGAGATCATGATAGAAGTGTTACTTACATTGTACATGTCTCCATGATTAAATGTGTAAACTGCGAAATGATTAGAACAAAGTATGCAAGCATGTGATTGTATGTTTGTACTCAGTTAATAATACCATGTTATAGTATACATATTTAGATTATTGTTCTACATGTGTTAGAATAGTTGTTTAATACGATTTTTCATGTTAATTTTTTATGTTATAGCTTGAGCATGAATGACTTTAATTTTGCTGAATTTTATAGTGTTAAATTGTTAGAAAGCATGCATGATAAGTATATAGTTTGAATTTTAAGTTACTTGCTGAGTCTATTAAGTAGACTCACCCTTGCTAAACATTTTAGGAGTTTAGTAGCTGAGGACTGGGCTAAATCCGAAGAGGAGCGTGAAGGATAAATTGAAGATTGTATTTTCTTTGCTAGTATGTGATGTAAAAATTTAATTTGAAACTTGGGATATGTAATTGGAACTGGCTACATGTAAATGTTTATTAGTATGTCATTTTCTTTCTTGGACTATATAGACTGTGGAATGTGGTTGGCAAAGTTGATGGAATAAGAAATTGTTTACTTCTGTTGCAATATTATTCTCTATTTGTGTATATCTCAGCCCATGTGTTACTTATTGGGGTTTTCTCCTCTGTAGCGGCTTGCCTTCACCTGATGTGAGTTGGTATAACTGTACCGGGTGGAAGTGGGTCGTTACAAGTGTCGAGCACGTTACTGATTAGCAGGCCTGAACCGAGGACCGTCATAGATTGCCTACCGTTGAACACTTGAAATCCTAGGGTAAGAAGATGTGAAGAAGACGAAGGTCCCCTCGTTTCCTAGCCTCCTTCTTCTTGCTCCTCCACATCCAGAGTTCCTCCTCCTCGTCCTTCAAGCTACAGAGGGTGTCTAGGTTGGCTAGAGACAAAATAGAAGAGTATTTGTATGTTATAAGTCTCCTATTCACTTAAAACTCTTCCCTCTCATCCACTCCGAATTTCCTATATTTTCTCTCTTTTTCCTAGCCTTTATCCATCCAATTGGCATGGGATGGGCTCTAGATCCGTGGCCAAGGGTTAGGATAGGCCTAGGACTCTTCTTCGGATAATTATGAGTTTAAATAGTGGCTATCTTAACCCTTTGTAATTTATGAATAATTAGGTACAAAATTAGGGTTAAAATATCTCCCATCCAACCTTGGGCTTCAACATTGTGGCCCATTATCCATGTATGGACCCTCTTGGTAACCCATCACTTGTTTTTACTTATTGGGTTTTAATTATTCACATTTCTTTTAATTTAATTTATTTAGAAACATTTAAATTTTTTGAGGTGCTACATCCTCCCCCTCTTAAAAAGAGTTTGGTCCCCAAATTCATATGATTATGAGAGGAAGAATGACTTACTAATAGTTCCGATAATTCCATCTCATTGTTGCTTTCGGGCTCCCACGTGACCTTTTTCTACTCCGTGATTATTCCATAGTATCTTCACCACGGATATGGGTCGATTCCGCAGTTGTTGTATCTTCTTGTCCAGTATTCTAACTGGCTTCTCTTCATAGGTCATATCTTTGTGCAGGACTATATCGTCATAACGAATCACATGAGATGGGTCGTACACATACTTCCTCAGCATAGACACATGGAAAACATTGTGTACGGTGGAATATTTAGGGGGTAATGCTAGACGATAAGACACTTCACCGACTCTTTCAAGTACTTCAAAAGGACCTATGAATCTTGGCCTTAACTTGCCTTCCATTCCAAATCTTTGATATCCTCTAGTTGGGGATACTTTGAGCAGTACATGATCTCCGATTTGAAACTCTAAATCTCTTCTTCTTTATATTTGCATAACTCTTTTGCCTAGATTGAGCTATTTTTATTCTTTCTCAGATGATCTGTATGTCTTTACTAGTGTCTTATACCATGTCAGGTCCCACCCATTTGTTGGATCAAAATGGCACAGAGAAGTCCTAGAGGGGTGAATAGGACTTCTTGGCTTTTTAAAAAAATTTCTCTGAAATGTCACAGCACTAATAAATTTGTTAGTACTTAGTGTGGTGTGTGATTCAAGTGTAAACTAGGCGGAAACAATCACACAATAGACAAAAGAGATTTTCCTGGTTCGGCCCTTCCCAAATGGAAGTCCTACTCCAGTCATCAAGCCAACCACTTGAGATTTCCACTACTGCCAATAACTGGCCTTCTCTCACACCTTGAGCGATAATACAAACCCACTTGCTCCCAAGCAACTCTTCCCTAAATAGGGGTACAAAAGAACTGCCTACACAAGGCCTTCCCTTCACAAGAGGGGCAGAGCAGGAACACACCTCCTGCTGAAATTACACAGAAGAAGAAATAAATGAACTCTTGTGTATTTGCTTCAAGAATGAGCAAAAACACACAATTCAGAAAGGTTAACAGATTAGAGTTGAAACTCAAATCCTTTCTAAATGAGCAGGGTGACTTCAAAAAAGTATGTAATTACATATTGCTACCCGGACACAAGACTTGTGTGGAAACAAGGAGAGCTGAGAATTTTTCTGAAAGAGGAGCTCTCCAACTTGTGTCTTGGAAGAAGGCTTGTGAGATTTCTTGGCTTAAGAAATCTAAGTGTTGAGCTTACTAGAGTTTGCAATTCTCTGTATGTGTCTCTCCTTTCAAACTTCGGCTTCTTTTTATAGTCTTCAGAAGAATGTAGTCGTTTGAAAATGGTCATTGGAATAGTAGCCGTTTGAAGAGAAGTTTGGATCATTGGATTTTTCTAAGCTTGTTGTCCAAGGGTCCTTCTGCTTTGCTTCTTTCCAACGTCTTTAGATGAGAGTTGCAGCTTCACAGCTAGAAGGTCATTTTCTTCATTAAGTAGACTGTGAAGGCTCCATGCTAAAAACATGCTTCAATAAATGTCTGCAACAAAGACAAGACAAAAGAAGAGAGTACCTCCATGCTTTTGAGGTAGGTGAGTCAGAGAAGATAAGACAGGCATAGAAACCTCGTATAGACATGCTTTCAGGTCAGAAAGAGAGAACAGATAGTTGTGTTAAAAGTAAAGTATGGGTCTGTCAGTGGTAGTGAGCTTGTCAGATATCCATGCGCCTGAAGCATATAAATGCATCATATTATCAGTATTCAAAAATCTAGAGCAAAGACTGATGTAAGAAGTTTAGTTTAAACCAAAGTTGCAAAAATAATCTGAACAAGTTTAGATGAATATTGTAAGTATAGTTTATCTGAACATGTCAGAAGAATAATAAAATAGTGACACTCAGATGGTAATATTAAAATATTCATTCAACAATACAAAGTTATATCAAGCATGATAAGCAAACAATTTTGAGAGTTGTTAGTTTGAGATTTCCAAAACCATAAGTACCGATTGTCAAGTGGAGTCGGATATAAGAGTTAGCAATTCGACTCTAGAAGAAGCTAAATTTTGACTTCATGAGTTGAAGTCAAGAATAGATTCGACTTAAAAAAAGGTTACCATTCGACTTTAGAAGAAGGTATATGATGAACAGAGTCAAGAAAGATTCACTTCAGAAGAAGTATAATTCGACTTCAGAAGATTCTTCATGAGTCGGAGATAGATTTCTGAAGCATTCGATGCAAAGTCGGTGATAGATTTCTGAAGCATTCGACTACATAATTCGGAGTGACAGTCGGATTGAGTATAGTGTGGACTTAGAAATTTCTGGGTTGTTTTGACTTCGATCCTAAAGGAGTCGGAGATGACAGTCGGAGTCTCAACTCGGATTCAGTATAACACAAGGGAGTTAATGGACTTAGAAATTTTTGAGATAGAGTTTGTCCAAGATATATTTTTTGTGATAAGTAAAATAGATATTTAATTTGTAAGAAGTCTTTTAAAGATTTTGTCATAGAAAAACATGATATTGAGCTGAATAAAGAAATCTTAGATTTTTTAGGGATAGTTGCTCAACAATTCTCCCCCTTTTTGTTAATGACAAAAACTTTAAATAGACCTTTAAAAAATAAATTTGAGATGAATATATACTTTTCTGGAGAGTTGTTTAGCAATTTGTTCTTACTGCTTTCTCCCCCCTTTGTGGCATAACATAAAGGTAACAAAAACACAAGAGAGATATGAATAAGCAAGTAAGATGGATCATAAACTGCATTCATAAATTGAAATTAAGTACATGACAGAGTGTTTAGGACTTTGACAGAGAACTTAGCAATACAAGGAGCGGGGAATCTGATCAAGATAGGGCTTGAGATGATCCCACAGCTTCCCCTCATTTTTATAGAAGAAGTTTTCAAATAAACTACAATCAATGTTGTAGTTTGGACTGATGGAGGGCAGCTTCCTATGAGATTTGATATGGCGCTTATGGTACCAGGAAAGCTTGTTGTTGAAATTTCGCCGGCCCAGAAGGAATTTAAGGTGAACAAACTTCCTAGAGGCTGCTAGATGAAGAAAATCATGCACTGTAATATTTCAGTGCAAGCCTCGGGACACAGCTGCTTCCTTAGCCAGATAATATACTAGGTACCTTTGCTTCCACTTAGGACCAATGTTCTTCCTGAAATCCTTATACTTTGGACAGATACTCATATGGGGAAAGCTTCATTTTTTCACAAGCTACATGGTCTGCAGGATAAGCTGCTGCCCACGGATCTAAAGAGAACCTCTCAAATTCAGCAAAACAAAGCTGAAATCTAACATGTGATGAGAGTTCTTTGAAAGTTGCAGGAACACAAATCTCTGGAAGCACACTTTCAGTTTATACTTGATGTTGAATCTAGTAGCAATCCGGATGTGCCTGTTGAAAATTGGTTGAGCAAAATCTTTCCTGGCTGCAATGGCACCTACAAAGGATGGATACAACCCGGATGGCAATGCTACAGTCATGGAGGGATTGATTTCTCTCTGACCTTTAAGCAAATTCTCCCATTGACCTTTGGACACATCAGGCAGTCCCAACTTGAATCTGGCAAATTAAATCATTTTGGTGAACTTGGCCTGAGAGTCTCGGATGTGGAGTCCAAACAGGTCATAGAACCTCAGATTCATGTGGAGATGATATCCAAAAATTGGTTCCTGGTTTGGGTTTCCTGATATTGGTTGCTTCTCCTGGATAGAGATCAAGGAATTCTTTGGAGTTTAGGATATGGCATTTTTGAGAAATAAGTTGGAGTTCAACCAATGAACTTAGGTAGAGTGAATAAGATAGGAAGCCAGTGGTTCAAATGTAAAACCTGGCATCTCATGAACTTCAAGGAAGGCTTTGATGGATAGAAATTCTCTGAACAGTTCATATAATGTTCAGAGTGGTAGATGAAGCATACCAAAAAGGGAGAAGCTTTGTTGGGTTGTCCTTCACTGAGGCCCTCTTGAAGATGGAAGCTGAATACTAGGAAGAATTTCAGATAGTTCAAGAAAAGATTTTCCAGTTGCTGATTTGGAGGCAGTGGGAAGACAAAAAGAAATGTGCAGGTTGTGTGTGGAGAATGGGAATTGATGCCTTGGATGATGTAAATTGATATTTCATAGGATAGATTTTGAACTTAACTTGTTCAATGGCAATAGGTTGATCCTTGAATAGTTGTAGGTGAGAGGAGAATCAGATGATAGAAGATGGAGGAGGTCAGTAGTGGCGGAGGTAGAAACTGGTGGTGCAGAGGTTGAGGTGTTGCTGTTTGTTCAGGCTTAGAAAGAGGATCAGCAGGGGAAGTTGGAAGAAGGATTTGTCATCGAAGGAGTAGGAGATTTGAAAATAGTTCACCATTCTTGAGAAGTTTCTCCTAGCTTTCCTCTTGATGATCTTGACCTAGACTTGGAATCATCCTCTAAAGCCTCAAAGGGTCTTTTAAGCCTAGACTCCAACTGGGATTCCTGCTGCTGCTCACATTTCTCAACTGCTGGCTACTGCTGAATGCTCCTGTATCACGATTCTTGTTGCTGCCCATCTTTCTTCTGAATTTCCACAATAGCCAATTGGGGAGTAATTGCTTGTGGCTCTGCCTTTGCTCTGGTTGCTGCTACTCTGCTTGCTGCTCTGCTTGCTATTCAGCTCCTTTTGCTGCTCATTTTGCTGGGAACTTAAGGACCATATTCTTAGAAGTGCCCCGTTGGCACACAAACTGAAGTAGAAGGCCTTAATCTTCTTGACTTCATCAGTTAAACCATCAAATTTAGCACAATAAATTCCACTTGCAACTGAATAACTATAGGCTTTCCTGTTGCTTGGCTTAGTAAATCCAGGATGGAGTTGAGACTGTTGCTAGTCTCCCCCTGAGACCTTGCCGGTCTCAAACGGAGAAGGGGAGTAATGATACTGTTGAGTGTGAAAAGATTATCTAAGGGGGGTGAATAGAATCTTTTGAAATTTTAACACAAATTTGAATTTACGGATCTAATTTCAATTCAATGACTTAGATGATTACGCACAATGCAAGACTAGCACAAACCACAAAAGAGACAGAAGAATTTTAAGGTGGTTCGGCTCCAATGAGGAGACCTACATCCACCCCTCACTAAATCAGTGAGTACCACTAACAGAACCTCTAACAGAAGTTCTCAACATCCGCTGATTCACAGCTTCACCACAACCCCTGCCTTACAGCTTGAAAGCACAGCTGATACAGAGCTTCATACACCGCTGATACACAGCTTCAACTCATTGATCCACTCTCACAACCCATGAATGTCAATCAAACTACTTCACCAAGAAGCAGATAGCACACAGTCCGAATGCTCAGACCAATTCAAAAGAATGAAAGGAAAATCGCTGGAATATTAGAGAATTCATCAAACTCCCTGCTCTGGATATGAATCCATATTGCGCTCCTCTGAATTCAGATTTGATTTCCCATCCGATGAATTCCTTTGAGAATTGCCTCAATAGTTCACAGGAATTAAGATTGGAGAAGCCTTCTAATCCTCTATTCAAGAAGACTCAGCACTAGCTTTTTAAACTTCAGATAATACTTGATTCAGCATCGCTTCCATCCGATCATAGTTCCAATTTGAAAATTACATCGTCGTGCTGCTTTAGAACCTCTGAATTTTTTCTTATGCTCTGCTCAACTCCTTGTTGTTCACCACATTGCGCAAGCCCCTTTTTTCTTGTTACGAACTGGAGCTTTCTCTCCCTTTTTACCTGATTGCACGGGATTCTGTGCCGTGGGCCCCTCAACAGATTCGCCCAAAAGTGGAGGAATCTTTTTGCCACCAAGTATCGGCCCCTTCCAGAATAGGTGACGTGTACAGAAACAGTTCCATCACTTCGCCTCGGATCACGTGCTCGTGTGATGGCATCTGCACACTTACAAAAATGCTAAGTGTAATAGAGTCAACACTGCCAGGGACTAGTGTCGACACACACTTCACTTTGAAGAGAAGCACACTTCTCAGACTCCATAGACAAGAGTCAAACCTGAGATCTCCAAGATATTCACTTGTACTCCTTCTGATTGGCCTCATAGACTGTTAGTGTTTGACCTTTGATACAATTAGTGTCGACCTTAGCTTCATTGACTCCAAGTGAACTCTGCCTTTGCTTAGTGTCGGCCTTATCCCCACGAGTGTCGACCTTATCAGAGTTATAATTCCTTGAATTAACTTGAAGAAAACTATGATGTTAACATGCTCTCTGAGTGTTGTTGATCTGATTTGATCTCAACCTGTCATTTCATCATCCTGGACATCTAGTGTCGACCTAAGTTTCCAGATAGTGTCGACCTTATCTGATAACTTCTCACTTTTCTTTGATCCAGTTGATTGTTCCTGCAAAACAAATGACATGTGTCCCCTGTCTATGCATTTTACATTTAATATGACATCATCAAACTAGGACACAACAATCTCCCCTTTTTTGATGATGGCAACAATGATGTTTAATCATTGAAAGTTGAAAACATTAAATCATCCATCGTTCAACTTATTCACAAGTAACAGTCATTGAAACATTTTAAACAACAACCATGTTATTTTCATTCAAAAGAGAACACTGATGTTTCATTCATTCACAGAAGGTTTACAAAAAGATGTCAACCATTATATCTAAGAATTTTTTCTTCAATCTCCAAAAGAAAATCAACAGATCAACCATTAACAATCCTCTCCCCCTTTTGACATAATCAAAAAGACAATAAACTCAAGAAGGAGGTGGTGATGGCTGCCTAGGAAACAATCTGTGCTCATTCTTGAAAGACAAAAATTCAGATCCTCATAGTTGTCGAAAAGATATATTTGAACTGCATGAATCGGACATTCAGAAAATTTGTCAACTTGCCAATCTGATGTTCAATGACACTGGCACATTGTCAACACCATGAGGCATAGTCGGGCTACTGCAAAGAAGGTGGATTGATTGCTGTTATCAGACTCATTAATGTCATGTAATCTCCAAACTTTGTTAAATTCATCTCTCATCAGCTGTAACTCTTTAAAGATATCTTCATTCCTTGATCTCAGAAAGTTCATTCGATGAAGATCAACTAAGAGATTGAGCCAAACCAGGAATTGCATTGAGTTTTTCTGCTGCCTCTGCTGAATTCTTGAGCAATTGATTCATCTTGTCAAAATCTTGGCCTGAGTAAAAGCTGCTTTATCAAAACATATCCAATAGTATAACCAACTGATCAGACCTCACTTTTGTAAACCTATGGATCTGTTCTTGTCTGTCTACATTTGTTTGCAGATGTTCTCACCATTCCAATCGGTTGTCGAACTGTAATGCTTGCTCCTCCATCTTGGTATTCAGAGATCAAGACTTTTGTGGACATAAGCAAAATGCTCTTCTAGAAATGAAATAAGAGAAGGAGGAATTTGAGCTGCTAAGGGGATGATGATGGATATCATGCACAGATGGAGCAAAATGAGAATGAGTATATGAGGAGAAAAAATATGAGGTGGATCATGTTCAGGAGCATCAAAAATAGGAACAAATGGAGGAGAAGGGATCGAAAGACTGTTCTGGTAAAATCTCCTCAGGAGCACATATTCTGGACCTTGGTGATCTTCCTCAGCAAGATGAGCCTGTTCTGCTCCAAGACAACATTGTCATCCTCTGTTGACCCAGTTGAGCTTCATAAATTGCACAATGGATTCAAATCATACATATGAAACTTGGCAATCTTTTGAACCTTTACACCAGCAAAAGAAACACCCAGCAACTGAAAGATTTAGGTTAGATGAGCTACATATTGAAACTTCTTCTCACACTTCGAATAGTCACTTCATGAATCAGCTGACAGAAGATAGTAGCCAAATTGATTCTCACCTTCTTTACATACGAACATAATGCAACTTTGTAAACTTGTTACTCTTTGCCTCCCTCCTCCCTGAGGGGTTAAGATGGTAGTACACCAATGGTGCAAAGCCTGTGTGCAGGTGGAAATCTGTTGGCATTCAAAAGTGACACTTTTGCTTGATTTTCATCAAGCACATTATGTGGCTGGCCTGTCAGAACTGAAAAAACCTCATGTGCACTGAAATGAAGATCCTGTGGGTTATAACCCTCATTGGGTATACCCAGAAATTGACTTACAATATTATTTGTGAGTACAACATTAACTCCTCTTACACTGGACTCAAGAGAATGTTTCTTACTGACTAAGTTGCGGAAAAACTCTTTAACCAATAGAGGACAGTGTGTCCTGTGAACACTCACAAAATCTGTCCATCCCTGAAATTCCAGCAACTCAAGAAGTTTCTAGTACCAAATTGGACATACCTTCATCATGATGTTGATGATTCTTAATGTAGGAGAGATTTGTTTCCAATTATCATCCTTTTTGATCCTGAGGTGTCTGAACCTCTTCTTCATCTTCATAATCAGCAGTATCATTCTCGTATTCTTCTTCTTCGTGTTCTTCGTCAGAGATTGCTCTTCAGGATTTTGTTAGCATTGTCACTCTTCGTTTTCTTTTTCTTCATTGTGCTCTGTGGTTGCATTTTTCTTTTTTCATTTCATCGACTGGCAGTTGGTCATAGTTTATCAGGTTCAGTTTCTTCTGAGGACTCTGACTCATTTTCACTGGATTTATGTGACGGATTTGACATCTCTCCTGCTCATGCTGATGATCAGAGCCATTTCCGTTTCCTGGGAATTAGGGCTTTCTCCAAGAACATCTTGAGACCCTTGCTGGCTGGAGGCATTCTCCTCGGAACTACTAAGTCAACAAATTCCAACTTTTTCTTACCCTTTGAGAAGTTCTTTTCCTTAGCATTGCGAGGATGGGAGAATCTACGGCTTGAATAAATAGGAGCACAGCCTTCTTCTCACGAAACACAATCCCTTCGCAACTTTGGCTTGCCTTTCTGAATCAAGAGACTCATCTTGCATCCTCTTCCCATCGCGATGAGGCTGCAGCTTAGGAGCCATGACAGGAAGGACAGAGTATTAAGAAGGAATAGAAGCGGGGATGCAGTTGCAGGAGAGACAAATCTCCTACAGAGAGTTGAGGAAGAAGAAGGGTTTTTCAAAAACCGTTTTAAGAATGGAGGCATCCGAAGAGACATGACTGAAAGGTGTCGACTGTTCTGGGAGTTGTGGACATCCGTTTACCGGGCTCTCGATGGACTGTGGGATCCTCCGGACATCACAAACATCGTCGCTCCTCGTTGGCGATGAAGGGTACTGCTTGACCTTGTGACTCCCCTGTTGACTGTGTTGACTGAGGAGAAAAACAAGAGAAACCGTAAGGAAAGGGAGAGGTGCGATCGCCAGGGCCTTACCTGTGCCCAAGGAGGTGTTGTGATCACGTCAGTGCAGTAGCCTCGCGTAGCGGAATCGTAGGACTCCAACTCTCCTTCTTCGGCCTCTCAAAGAAGAGAGCTCCGCGGTTCTTGTTCAAGTGTTCCTGCCACAAAAGAAAGACTCTTTAGACTCTAATAAGTGCAGTGAATGTTCAAAACGAAAAAGAGAAAGGCCCAAAAGAAGAGTCCCGTACCGGTTGCGGACTTGAGAAGAGGGGTGGCCAAGTGCTAGGACCACCCTTCTTCCCTTTGTTTTTGGTTGGAAACCCCTTTCTAGGTGTGTAGGAAGGTGCCCTACATGCCTAGGGTGTGTATGTGGGTGTGTGTAACATGCAAGAACTAAGAGAGAGAGAAGGGGAAGAGAAAGGAGGAGGGAGATGATCCTCGTGTTGCAGCTTGTTTGGCTCCTTTGTGGGCTCCTCCAGCTCGTGTGAAGCCTCCTGGGCGCTCCACAGGTTTAGGGAAGAGAGGAAACAAGTTTGGAAGCTTGAGTCAATTTTCTCTCTCCTCTCTCAAAGCATCAAGGCTTGGGCGTCCAAACATCTCCCCTCTTCTTAGAAGGCCAAGGGGGGAGTTATATAGATAGTGGGGCTCGGATCTAGGGTGCCTAGGATGCTAAGTGTGAAGAACACACTTGCACACTTGGCAATCCATGAGTTTTAGCTCCAACCAATGGGAGGGGGCGACATAGGATTTTTGCTAGTCAATGGTGTGCCAAGGTGGCCCATATACCCATTGGAAACGGCTATATGCGTTGCATGGCCGAGAGAATGGCGCTAGTGGGCTGAAATCTCGGGCAGTTGCGCAGACCAGGTAAACCCAGGTTGACATTCAACGATCTTGCCACCAACCCCATGCAGGTGTCAATATAAGTGGACGCCAACTATAGTCGGCGTCCAGAGACCTTGCCGCCAACCAGGAGTCAACGGCAGTCGATGCTGCCATCTACATGGGATCCGAGGCAAGTCAACAAACGGTCAAATGAGCCTTTCTTGGGCCACTAAACCATGCGGAGATGGCCAAATCTCGTGTCTACAAATACCCCTCCGAGACATCCGATCTTGCAGGGGAGCAGAGCGGACCGAAAGTTGGTGTCTCGGTAAACAAGGATGCGGAGATTTAATGGAGGGCCATCTCCGAGGATAGGAATTCTAGCAAACCAAACAAATGAGTTAGGCCAGAAACAAATGACGAATCGTCTGAGAGACAAATGAGGAAAGAGGGAGGGGATCTACCCGTGTAATTACAACTTCACCCACGTTGGGTCCCTGGCGTTGCCGTGTCGGACTTTGACTAGTTTCTGGTGTGTCCTGAGTCAAAGGAGTTGTAACATGACGGTTGAATCGAGGAAATCTCACAACCGGGGTCCGTCCGGGCCCGCTGGCCTAATTAGGATGCCTGTCCAGATTTGGGGGTCGGGAGACAAAGGAGTTTGGTTGATCTCTCAAGGATTATAAAAAGATTCTGACTAGAATCAATGTTTGGAAAGCCTGAAGTCCAAATTAAGCTCATAATTGGCGAAGGTTCAAATGAACTCAATAGGACTGCTTGACTATTTGTGATAAGCACGGTGGGACAAGTTCCTGAAGGGGGACAACAAAGGCAAGAAATCAGCTCTAATATAAAAGAGGGTGCTGACCCGGTAGGCCACTTGAACTGGGGACCCATAGTGATCGAGGAAAATCACCATTTTTTTTTGAGTTAGCAAGAGAATGTTACGGTGAAGACCTAAATGCATGCTGTGTGGGTTGCCTACCTAAAATGCAAGTTAGAACCAGAGGAAAATTCTAAAGCCATACGAATAATTGGGAGATCGCAAACCTGTCATGGTTTTTGGGTAAAGGGAACTCGGGGTTCACGTCGCTAAGTTTATTCGCCTCTGGTGGGGTACTATGTTAGACATACCTGTGTAACACTCATGGTCGCATGAGTGTTCCGGAATTTATAGCACTACTTGTGCTTCAATATCTGCAAGACAACTCATAGCACAAGGTGAGAAATAAGGGCCATATAGAGAATAATCTTTGAAAATTTCGCTGTATTACGTCCACATCGATTGCCGCCCCCATTTAAGTTTAACATCAACAAAGGCCGCGCGTCCACAGTGGTAGACGGCCACAGATGATGCCGTCAATTGAAACAGACGTCAATGATGTTGACATTAACCACCAGTGGATCAAACCGAAAAATAGGTGTTGGAAGGCCATTAGGACTCTATCATCTCCTTCCTCCGTCCTCACTTCTCTCAGTTTCAAACCAGAGGACCTAGAACGATTCACAGCAGCTAAATGGCCTTCTTCATCGACTGGAATGTCCACGAGCATGAACCCGGGGATCCTGAGTGAAATTCCGGGGCATTTAAGCACCCGACTAGCCAATGGAGAGGTAAGTGTTGCTCATTTCACTTCTGTTTAGGCTGAAAACGCCCCAACATTCTTTCTCAGGGTGTCCGGATGTGCAGAGGTGCCTGCCTTCTCGAGCCAAGGCTAAGTACGGGCCTTCTCCTAGCTTGTGAATTTGGTGAATGCCATCACCTTGGACATGAGAGGCTTCATCGGATGTGGAACTTGAGCTTCATGGTGGTGTTGGCGAACAACATGAATGATATGTGGTGGGGCTTTGACGCCCTGGGAGCGCTTGTGGAGCGGTGGCACCGCACACACAAACTTCGTGTTCCAGGGGTTTGAGGCGAGCGTGTTGCTGGAGGAGGGTGGTGGTTCTTGGGTTGGACGGAGCCTGGAGTACTTTGACGGCCCTCATTATACCGGTACGGTTATACCAACCCACGTCGGTATAACAAGTGCTGCCACAGTGGGACATTTACCCAACGATACAAACAGCTGAGATACACGCGAATATATAAACAGAGTAGCGGAAGTAAAAGAGAACTATCTCCATTCATTCATCATCCACATTAAACATACATGCAGTTTGCAATTTACATAAAGGAACTAAAAATCCACATGATTTAAATTGCTGAAATGGAATTACAAATGTCCACATAATACATTCTTTTCATGATAATTCTAATACAATGTTCAAGTACATACTAAGGAATACACAATCACAAGGAACTCCAACTGCTAGCTAGTCTCCGCGCTCGGAGTTTGTCTCCACCATCCCTCAACGTGTCGTGTCACACTATACCTGTACGCGGAAGCAAGGAGTGAGTCCAGGACTCAGCAAGCAACACTATTCATGATATACACGTACAAGTCTTAGTGGTTTCTACATGCACATTACAATTTGCAACACATAGCATACTAGTCCATTCGAGTTTTCAACCTATCATGAAAGTTCTACAATTTTATACCTAACTCATGCTTTCATATTTTTAAAATAAAATCCACCTATCTCATGGTCTCTATTCAATTTACTCATGAACTTTAATCTTTTAAAGAATCAAACATAAGAGCTATCAACATGAACAATTTACATGCATGAAAAGGGAACACAATTTGCATGGATTCCACATATTCTTAAGTGCATACATAACTTTTTTTCACATGCTTTAGGTTGCTGATTTCACATGGTTCAATGACTATAAATCTACACATGAGAGCTACAACGTTGATTAAAACCTCACATATGAACAATCCATCATGCCATTTTGCACACATATTCATTTATTGTCCCTACCATGGATTCTAAACACTTTGTACACCTAACATGAGAATAATAACTGCATTTTCTGAATTCACATGGTTTCAGATTTAGTCTCACATGGTTTCAATAACACATTTACACATCGAGAGTTTCACATTTTCTTTTACACAAATTCCCTCTTTTCACGTGGTTACACTTTACACATACACATTCACATGTCACTTACACATTTACACATGGTCACATACACATTTCACATTACACTTTACACATATTTAGGTGCCGTGACACATATTCCAAACCACCAAAGAAGGACACAAACACATCACATCACATAGACGCCATCTAGGCAATACGTGGCGACTCTTGGACTGCGCAGACCGGGAGAACAAGTATCCACCCTAACCAGTGGTACTTGTCCACCTCCAGGATTTCCCCCTAATGCCCTTAGGGTCACTTAACACAATGAACCTTCTCAGGGGGACTTTTCCCTGATACGGCTCCACTGCCTTCTCGGAAGTAGTATCACATTGGCACAATTACACTTTACACATTTACCGTTTTACACATGGTTCTTACACTTTACACTTTTCATTACATTCACCTTTCTTTACTCACATGAACACCTCTATTTTTCCTAACATGGTACTACAGAGTTTTCAAGGTTTAACACACAGTAGACACACTAATCATGCTGGGTTTAAACAAAATCTAATCACATTTCGATCGTATGTACGAATTATTCACATTTCTCATGAAAACACATAACTCTTTATTTACGGGTCCAAATGACCTGAAATTTTTACCACATGCTGTTTTCGAGTTTCACAATCATACTCCCAAATTTTCAGATTTTCCTGAGCTACAAGGAATTTACAGAAAATAAAACGCCTAATTAGCATGCTTTACAACTTAAGTTAACATGGGTCTAACACATCTTGTAATTTAGTCACTTGCTGTTTTATACAGAGACTACTATACATGTATGATTTAGAATACCACATTACCCTAATTCATACATCTATCGATCAATTATCACAAACCATTTTCGCATGTTTTCATTTTACCGAACCGAGCTTATTTACAAATTTCACAAGCATGGATAATTTACTAAAACTTGCAAACACATATGCTGACCACTATTCTTCATGATCAAACCGAAACTAAGGCATTCACACTAATCTAAATCATGAATCATGGTTTTGCAAATTGCCTACAAGTCAGGCTCACAAGTTTACAAAATATCATTATCCTACATTCACCATTCACATCCCACATTCATTCACACACCACAACTAACCATATACATAGAGTATAAGCTTTACCATATCCTCATCGCATAAAACATACCGAAATTACTGCATAAGTGGGACAGAACAGCCACTGTTCTGTCCAGAAGAACTAGGCGGCGGTCTCTGCCCGCTGACTCAGGGTCAGCGGCATGGTCGATGGACGCCAAGCTCATCACAGCGTCCAGGGACCTTGCCGTCTAACCAGGTCTGTGCAGAAACACAGACCCGAGCTCTGAAACTGGGTGAATTGGAGGGTCTAAGACTCGAGGAAAATTCCATAAAAATAACAAAACCCACCTAGACTCATACGGGGACACCATAGATAGGTCACTTGCCTTTCAAAAATTCTTCTAAGGGATTTAAAGGCTTGTGAAGACCTCCTTGGGCAGTCCCAAGAAGTTGCAGAACCTCCCTCTAGATCGCCTTCCTCCGGGCTCCTGGGTGATCTCCACGCCGAGGGATGATGGGGATGCCTTCTCCTTTGCTCCAGCTTCCTCCTTGTCGCAGTAGATCTCCAAACCAAGTTCCAAGGGTCGGATTTGGGGGTTCTAAAATGGGGTTTTTCTCACAGCTCACCTAGGGTTTTTCTCTCCTCTATTTCTCCTCTTGCAAGGTGAAATGAGAAGTGGGAGAGGCCAAATCCGGGTTCAGACCTAATGAGAGCCCCTCACCCACTCACCATACCGAATTAGACAGCTTTAGAGCCGTTGGGGGGACATCCCTCCAATGGAGGCCATGCCTTGCTCCCGGATTTTCTGGCTCTGCAACGCCTGCAGGTCGAGAAGTTGGCGTCCAGATCGCTGGACGCCGGAGTTAGTGTTGGCGTCCATGTCTCTGTGGACAGACACCAGCTCAACGGCCTGGGCTTGACGCCAAGGTGGCCTTCGGCCAGAACCCTAATTTATGCAGAAAACCATGCATATCAAGCGTATATACATGAAATATGTATATGGTATTATATCCACACTATCATGATGCAATATATACATTATTTATACTTAATATAAACACATGCATACGTAATTATACTATTAATACGTACATAAATAAGTACACATACATAAGCACAATTATTCACACATAGATACAAATAATACGACGGAAATTAGAGGGCCTTACACCCTCTCCCCCATAAAGAAACTTCGTCCTCGAAGTTAGAACGACACTACTCAAACAAAAGGGATACTTCTTCTTCATCGCATCTCAAGCTCCCACGTAGCCTCCTCACGTGAGAAGTTCCGCCATAGAACTTTCACCGACGCGATACTCTTGTTCCGGAGATGCTGAACTTTCCGGTCAAGAATGGCTACTGGTTGCTCGACATACGAAAGATCGGCTGGATCTCCACGGGCTCATGACTAATCACATGAGACGGATCTCGGACATACTTCCTGAGCATAGATACGTGGAATACAGGGTGAACGCTAGCAAAGCTGGGGGTAAAGCTAGCTCGTACGCCACGTTGCCCAAACGTCTGAGAATCTCATATGGGCCAATGAACCTAGGGCTTAGCTTGCTATGCCTGCCAAATCTGACAACTCCACGAGTAGGCGATATCTTCAAGAAGACATGATCGCCAACCTCAAACTCCAAATCCTTTCTCCTGTTGTCGGCATAACTCTTCTGCCTATCCTGTGCCGCAACAAGCCTTTTCCTGATAAGCTGAATCTTATCCGAAGTTTCCTGAACTAACTCCGGTCCGATCAACTACCTATCACCAGTCTCCTCCCAACATAAAGGAGATCTGCAGGGCCTACCATACAACGCCTCAAATGGAGCCATACCATACTAGCATGAAAGCTGTTGTTGTATGCGAACTCCACAAGAGGTAGATGACGCTCCCAATCATCCTTCCAATCTAGAACACACGCTCTCAACATATCCTCGAGCGTCTGGATAGTCCTCTCGACTGTCCGTCAGTCTGGGGATGAAACGCCGAACTGAGCTTAAGCTCCGAACCTAACGTATCCTGAAGACCCTTCCACAATCTCGAAGTAAATCTCGGATCCCGATCCGAAATGATCGACTTCGGCACACCATGCAATCTAACGATACCGCTAACATACAATCTAGCTAAACTCTCTACTGACTGCTTCTTCTTCATAGGCAAGAAATGAGCAGTCTTCAAATCTATCTACAACTACCCAAATCGAGTCATTGCCTCTTCTAGATCGAGGCAAACCCGATACGAAATCCATAGTGACAGCTTCCCACTTCCATACGGGGATATCCATCCTCTGCATAAGGCCGGATGTCGCTGCCGCTCAGCTTTCACCTGCTGACACACTAGACATCTAGACACATAATCCGCACATCCTTCTTCATGCCAGACCACCAAAATGATCTTCAGGTCTTGATACATCTTAGTGTTACCCGGATGAATAGAAAATCGCGATCTATGAGCCTCCGCTAACACATGCTCACGGACATCTACTACACTAGGACACAAACACGGTGCTGAAATCTAATCAGCCGTCCTCATCACGAGCAATGCCCGCCTTACCCACTAACTCTAACAATCTAGGATCGGCTTTCTGCTGCTCAATCACCTCATCTAAGACTGAGATCTAAGGGATAGCTGAGCTACAAAAGCCTGACACAACGATGGCTCTAACTCGGTCATAGAGCACGCTGCATCCTCCAACATCTTCCAATCCTGCTGGAGCGAAGACCTCTTCCTACTAAGAGCATCCACTACGACGTTCGCCTTTCTAGGATGATACTGAAGGTCGAAGTCATAGTCCTTCAACAACTAAATCCATCTTCTCTGCCTCAGGTTTAATTCCTTTTGGAGAAAAGATACCTCCAGCTCTTGTGGTCGGTAAACACCTCAAATCTGACACCATAAAGATAGTGCCTCCAGATCTTTAGTGCATGAACCACAGCTGCGAGCTCTAAATCATGAGTCGGATAGTTCCTCTCATGCTGCTTCAACTGACGAGAAGCATAAGCCACTACCCTCTCTTGCTGCATGAGCACACAGCCTAACCAATCTGAGATGCATCCGTATAAATGGCAAAACCTTCTAGACCACTAGGCAATACCAATACCGGAGCAGAAGTAAGCTTAGCCTTCAATAGCTGAAAGCTACGCTCACATGCCTCAGACCATACGAACTTCTCACCTTTCTGGTCAGCTTTGTCAAAGGGGCAGCGATGGATGAGAACCCTCAATGAATCGCCGATAATAACCAGCTAACCCAATAAAACTACGAATCTCCGAAGGGGTCCTGGGAATCTCCCAATCCATAACTGCCTGGACTTTTGCTGGATCAACTGCAACACCAGCGCCGGAGATACATGCTCGAGAAAATGACCTCGCGCAACCAGAACTCGCACTTGCTAAACTTCACATACAGCTTGTGCTCACGGAGAACCTCTAAGACTAACCTCAAATGCTGACGATGTGTGGCCTCATCCGGAGAATAGACCAACACGTCATCAATAAACACAACAACAAAGCTATCTAGATACGGACTAAACACCCGTTCATGAGATCCATGAACGCTGCAGGGGCGTTGGTCAATCCGAAAGGAAGAACAAAAACTCATAATGTCCATAACGGTTCTAAATGCCGTCTTGGACACATCCTCACTCCTGATCCTCAACTGATGATAACCAGATCGCAAGTCAATCTTGGAAAAGACTGATGCCTCCTGCAATTGGTCAAACAGATCATCAATCCGAGGTAAGGGATACTTGTTCTTCACAGTCACCTGGTTTAGCTTTCTATAATCAATGCACAACCGAAGTGACCCGTCTTTCTTCTTGACGAATAATACAGGTGCGCCCCAAGGGGAAACGCTAGGGCGAATGAATCCCTTACGAGCAATTCTTGCAATTGCTTCCTCAACTCGGCTAACTCTGCAGGGGCCATCCGATATGGGGCCTTCGAGATAGGAGAGGTGCCTGGAAGCAACTCTATAGTGAACTCTATCTCCCTATCCGGTGGCAATCCAGACAAGTCATCGGGAAAGACATCTGGAAAGTCCTGCACCACATCGATCTCTGTAAGAGTCAGTGACGAACCAGTATCGGGTACTAGCATAACGCTGGCAAGAAATGCGTCACAACCCTTGTTCACCATGTGCATCGCCTTCATGGCGAAGATAACTAACTTTCCCGCTAAGTTCTTTGGCAAGGGATGAGAGAACTCATCCTCACCAGGAATGCAGAAAACAATCTTCTTCCTACGACAATCCACTAACGCATAGTGCTCCTCTAGCCAATCCAGACCAAGGATACAATCATAATCCTTCATCTTTAGCAAGAAGAAACACCCATCTAGGAATCTATCCTCAATGCACACAGGTAACGACGGAATGCACTTCCTGGTCGATACCGTACCCGCAGGGGTGTGCACAGACAAAGGGACCTCTAACTCCTCACTCTATGCCTGACTCTAGGGCTAACTGCCTAGCGAACCGCTCGGAAATGAACGAGTGAGTGGCACCCGTATCAAACAAAACCCGAGCGTGCACACCGAAAAGTAAAACTGTACCTTCGGTGACATGCTCCGCCTACTCGGCGTCCTCACGAGCTAACGCAAACACTCGAGCTGGGGCTCGAGGCCTTCCTGGTCGTCCTGTAGCTGGCGCGGCTGCCGCTACTGCTGGTACTGGCGCTCCTCGCTGAGCTTCCTGCTGAAGTCTGGGCAATCCTTGATCTTGTGGTCGCTGCTTCCACACTTTAAGCATCTACCCGCTACTAACCAGCACTCGGAACCTCCATGGGTCTTTCCACAATGGGGACACTCTCTCTTCGCACCGGGGGAACGTACAGAGGGTACCTGAGAGTTGCTGACTGCCATTTGTTTCTGCGCTGTGTCTGGTACACCGTTTTCCTCTTATCTTGCTGCTGGAATGTCGCTGCCGGCCTCTTCTGCGAAGCCTTCTTCTCCTCCAGATACTGCTCCATTTCTCCCTCCTGTCTGCAGGCTGCGCTGAGGGCCTCGTCTAGCGTGCGGTGGTCGAACGCCACGAGGCTCGTCCTCAGTGATGGTTTGAGACCCATCACAAACTTCTTGGTCTTCCTGCGCTCATCCTCTACTATATGCGGTGCATATTTAGAAAGTTCAGAAAACCTTGCCTCATATTCCAGGACGGTCATTGATCCTTGCGTCAAGGAAAGGAATTCTTGCTCCATCTTGTCCTGGATATGCTCTGGGACGAACTTGGCTCGGAAGAGCCTCACGAACGCGTCCCACCCACATCTACTGCTCGTCCTCGAAGCGCGTACGCAGTAGGGAGGACCACCATACATCAGCTCTCTCCTGCAATACACCTTCATAAGCACTAACCACAATTTCTAACTTGACGAACAACATACAAGCATAAACCAAAAACATACCTGTAGCATGTAGGTGGCTAAGGTCACCTTGTCCTCATCAGGACACCTGATAGCTCGAAGATTTTCTCGGTCTCCCTCATCCAACTTTCTGCTAATAGCGGATCACTCTCCCCTTAAAAGAGGGTGGGGTCATCCTCTTGAATCGCTCCATGATGGAAGGTCCATCATGGTCCTAAGCTGGGGCCTGAGCCTGCTACATTAAACATAACAATATACAATAAACACAATATCATGCAATTTAAATAGCAAACTACTAGGTTGTTTTATTCTCTACCTGGGCCTCCAACTGGGCCTGGAGTGCTGCCTGGGTGTGGGCCTGCGTCTGCATGGCTTGCACCAGACCTTGCATGAATACTCCATAGTCCACTGGCGGTGGTGGGGGAAGCACAGGGCCCTGTGGGGCCGGGGCCTGCTGCTCCGCCCGCTCCTCACGCCTCTGCTCGTCGTCGCGAGCTGGCACACCTCCACATCGTCCACGGGAAGCCATGGCTGTAATGAAATTTCAGCCACCAATTAGTGCTAGGTTACATAATTTTCTAACCATTTTCTTATCTATTTTTCATTTCCTCTTAGTGTTTTCTACACATGTGGACATACATAGCATGCAATGGGGATGATGACTTAGGTATATTCATGTGCAATCTCAACCGGTCTCTCTGATACCAATCTCTGTGACGGCCCTCATTATACCGGTACGGTTATACCAACCCGTCGGTATAACAAGTGCTGCCACAGTGGGACATTTACCCAACGATACAAACAGTTGAGATACACACAAATATATACAGAGTAGCGGAAGTAAAAGAGAACTATCTCCATTCATTCATCATCCACATTAAACATACATGCAGTTTGCAATTTACATAAAGGAACTAAAAATCCACATGATTTAAATTGCTGAATGGAATACAAATGTCCACATATACATTCTTTTCATGATAATTCTAATACAATGTTCAAGTACATACTAGGAATACACAAATCACAAGGAACTCCAACTGCTAGCTAGTCTCCGTGCTCGGAGTCCGTCTCCACCGTCTCCTCAAGCGGTGTCGTGTCACCAACTATACCTGTACGCCGAAGCAAGGAGTGAGTCCAAGGACTCAGCAAGCAACACTATTCATGATATACACGTACAAGTCTTAGTGGTTTCTACATGCACATTACAATTGCAACACATAGCATACTAGTCCATCTCGAGTTTTTCAACCTATCATGAAAGTTCTACAATTTTATACCTAACTCATGCTTTCAGATTTTTAAAATAAATCCACCTATCACATGGTCTCTATTCAATTTACTCATGAACTTTAATCTTTTAAAGAATCAAACGAGCTATCAACATGAACAATTTACATGCATGAAAAGGGAACACAATTTGCATGGATTCCACATATTCTTAAGTGCATACATAACGTTTTTCACATGCTTTAGGTTGCTGATTTCACATGGTTTAATGACTATAAACCTACACATGAGAGCTACAACGTTGATTAAAAACCTCACATATGAACAATCCATCATGCACTTTGCACACATATTCATTTATTGTCCCTACCAAGGATTCTAAACACTTTGTACACCTAACATGAATAATAACATGCTTTTCTGAATTCACATGGTTTCAGATTTAGTCTCACATGGTTTCAATAACACATTTACACATCGAGAATTTCATATTTTCTTTTACACAAATTCCCTCTTTCCTCTTTTCACGTGTTACACTTTACACATACACATTCACATGTCACTTACAAATTTACACATGGTCACATACACATTTCACATTACACTTTACACATATTTAGGTGCCGTGACACATATTCCAAACCACCAAAGAAGGACACAAACACATCACATCACATAGACGCCATCTAGGCAATACAATGGCGACTCTTGGACTGCGCAGACCGGGAGAACAAGTCTCCACCCTAACCAGTGGTACTTGTCCACCTCCAGGATTTCCCCCTAATGCCCTTAGGGTCACTTAACACAATGAACCTTCTCAGGGGGACTTTTCCCTGATACGGCTCCACTGCCTTCTCAAGCAGTATCACATTGGCACAATTACACTTTTACACATTTACCGTTTTACACATGGTTCTTACACTTTACACTTTTCATTACATTCACACTTTCTTACTCACATGAACACCTCTGTTTTTCCTAACATGGTACTACAGAGTTTTCAAGGTTAACACCAGTAAACACGCTAATCATGCTGGGTTTAAACAAAATCTAATCACATTTCGATCGTATGTACGAATTATTCACATTTCTCATGAAAACACATAACTCTTTATTTACGAGTCCAAATGACCTGAAATTTTTACCTCA
>JACBKR010001880.1:0-48120 GCA_014218235.1 Colocasia esculenta | reverse complement strand
ATCTTATTTCTTAATATTAAAAAACTTTAGACTAAGTTTTTAGCTTCTCCTTATTTGTAAATAGAATCTAATTAATTTGTTTCTCTCGTAACATTTATTATGCTTATTATTCAAAGATATCTCTTTTACCACTACTCTTATACTACATACATCTGCCATTTAATTGTACCAAATATTTTCGATTACTTTCCGTTTCCGACTTGTTTTCGATTTTCTTATAGAAAATGGATGCGAAAAGTATCATTTTCGATTCCGACTCCGACCTGTTGACAGCCATGTGCAAGTTACTTGCACGTTGAGCGTTATCATTAGCCCACGCACATGTGGACACGCATCACACGTACACTCGCCCAACATACATAAATATCTCTCACTTAATTTACTTAGAGAAAGATTTATTACACTTTCTCATTGTACTTAAGTACAATATGACTAGGCACTAAACTCATGTGGCACCCCTCACATGAGAAGTGATAAAGATATTAGGTGCCATATAGATTTAGTGCGTAATCATATTACACTTATGTGCAATATAAAAGTGCACTAAATCTTCCTCATTTACTTAATACACAGTGGATCACCGCCAACATCTATGGATGATCACAAATCACATCCTAGCTGCTACCGTCCTCCATCGCATCTCCCACTGACTTTAATACGATCTTATTCACATAAATGTGGCGAGATTGGATAAGATTGCTTCTAATGTATACTTACGAACTCTCTTATTTATATTGAAGCGCTAGTGACCGCAATGCGATTATTAACGCCTCGGACAACGAACGAGTCGTCGTCGTACACTCCAGAGAGTAAATTATCACGAGCCATACTTACTATTCAGGTATCCATTGCAAACGAAACTTCTCTAAAATTACCTAGAGGCCAAAGGGGGCAGATTGTATATCTTTCATCCAGTAAATCTCAGAAATAATAATAAAATAGTCGCATATTTAGTGATGAAAATAATGAGATGGATGCGTGGTTGCCTGATAGTAAAGGAAGAAAATTCAGATTCGGTTTCTATCAGTGTTTGGATGAGATTTAGGGAAGTTCCCCCCCAAAAAAAAACCTCACGTACGCAAGGCGACGAGTTCCGCCTTATCATATGTGAAAAAATCTAGAAAAATGAGATAAGAGATCCTCTGTTATGAAACGTGATCAAACTCAAAACACAGCGTAAAAGAACTCGGAGAAAACCTGACGAGATGGTCGGACATAATGAGAAAAGACTTGCTTCCCAAGCGTAAGTATGACAGTAGATAGATTAAAATGGCGAAGGAAATCCAAATAGTGAACCCCAAATAGGTGGGATAAGACTGCTGATGGTGATCATGCCCCATTTATATGCCTAACACTGGTCATAATCGGAATTTTCGTGTCCATATTTTCCAAATAATATATTCAATGCGAAATGAAGAACTCGCTTATGCCCTATTTGCGGTTTACATTATGGGACAAAGAGAGACTTGCTTGTAGACCATATTCAAAAGTGCCTACACACCAACAAAGCGAGAAGCGAAGAATTATAAGAAGACAAATTCACGCAACATCCTAAAATACGAAACACAGCTTAGCGTGACGCCCGCTTACGTGATTTAGGTTTCCTTCTCGTATTCACATATTTCTCTTTCTCACGTTCATAATCTTCAATACTTACAAATGGAGATTCTTGGGATTTCTCTTCTTCTTGTTAGATTGTGTGGTTCTACGTTCGACACATCATCTCCAGCGCCAGCATCGCTGTCATCTTCACTGTCCCAGATGCCATCTCCAATGCTATCCGAGTCCAGATCCTGTCCTTCGCTGCCGACGTCCTCGGCAGAATCAATTTCTCCACTGGCATCCCCAAGTAGGTCGTCATCATCCCCAACTGCAACATCATCCAGATCATTGTAGTCATAGTCTCCATCTTTATCTTCAGGAGTGTGTCCAATGCCAAACATGTTTTCCACCTCCTCATCTTCACTGTCATCACTTCCTTCGGGTATCAATTCATCTGCAGCCTCATCTGAAGCCAAAGTTTTCTTCTTCTTCTTCTTACTCTTTGATAGATTAGATTTATTTGCATAAAACTTGTGGAAAACGACATCTTCTGGGGCTACCTCATCTTCAGCTAGCTTTAATATCTCCTCTCCAATCAAATGATTTTCCATGTCAAGCTGAAAAGAAAAACAAACATGAGAAATTATTTTCTTTCAGCATGCCCTAATTCTAACTTACAAGCTTCACATGCAACCATGATATTTTCTTTGCAATAATAAACTAAACTTTCACAAAGATAGTAATAGAATGTTATTTTGTTGACATGCCAATGATTTCAACAAATGTCATGTATATTAGTAGAAATAAATAAAATAAAGGAGCAGCAATACATTATTCAGATATATAAAGGCTCAATTGCCACCCGTAGCAAAATACGAACGATGCCACCTTCAAAACCACATGTTCAACATCTATTTCTCGATCTACACTGTTAAATCTTCTCCACTATTAGTACACTACTTACGGATCTAAAGATCATATGGTTTGACTTTGGATAAGAAAGTAAAGGCAGAATCATATGGTTCTAACATAGGCGTTGCTGTTCTCATTCTGTCACCAGTAGTGATATATAGAGAGGGAGAGGGAGAGAGAGGGGGGATATATATATATATATATATATATACTAGGTATGACATGTCTGTGGAACCACTCTTATCCCTATGTTTTGATGATAACTAAAATTCATGAATATCATCAATATATTTAATATATTTTTCACTCATGAAGATCATAAATATATTTATTAATATTTTTAAAAATAATTTATGCATAAGAAATATATAATTTTTATCGCTTAAAAGTTTTGCACTAAAGTTCATATCGATTACAGTTCAATGTGTATCGATTAGAGACTAAAATGCTACATCAATTACTGAAGAAGATTGCTACCAATTAGAGAACAAAAGAAGTTTCTATCAATTAGAGAAGAAATCCTCTATCGATTGAAGAACAAAGTGTTCTATCGATTAGTGAAGAAAGGTTCTACCGATTAGAGAACAAGTCTTATACCGATTAGAGAAGAAAGCTTCACATCGATTACTGAAGAAACTTTATACCGATTAGTGAAGAAAAGTTTCATTCCGATTATAGAAGAAACAGTTGTTCCGATTAATGAACAAACTTTATACTGGTTGATGAACACTTGCCTTTCCGATTAGTGTTAGAATTGTTCCGATTACTGAACAAAGATTCAGTAACATTTTGATTGGTGTTATGAGTATTCCGATTAATGAAAACAAGTTTAGTAACATTCCAATTGGTGTTATGAGTGTTCCGATTACTGAAGAAATGTTTAATAACATTTCGATTAGTGTTATGAGTGTTTGATTACTGAACAAAGGTTCAATAACATTCTGATTGGTGTTCTGAATTGTTCTAATTACTGAACAAAGGTTCAACTTCCTTCCGATTAGTGAACAAATATTCAATTCTCATTTCGATTGGTTTGTAAACATTCCGATTGATGAACAAATGTTCATTTCTCTTTCGATCGATGTTATTTACATTCCGATTAGTGTTAATATGACTTAAATTACATTGATTGGTGTTATAAGTGTTCAATATTTATTATCTACACCGATTACTGAACATATCTTTAATTGCTTTTGATATCTAGTCTCTTTGGGCGCAATGAAATTTCAAATGTCCTTCTTTCCTGTTAGACAGAAAGGCAACCACCTAACCTAGCAAAAAATGCAAATGGTAGGTAGAGGAGGTATGAGCTGACTAACACATGATCCTTTCCTCTAATTGTCCTCTAGCATTAAAAGCATGCATGTCTACAACACTCATACAGACCTATGTGAGACTTGCTAAGAGGAACTCTGAAAATACACTCAACTTAAGAGGCAAGCAACGGGAAGATGATGGAGTCTAACGGCTTCATCCAAACGGTCTTCTTCAACATCTTCAAGAGGCAACGGGCAAAAGAAGAAGTAGAAGAAGAAGAAGAGCAATTGGAGGAGATGAAGCTCTAACGGTTATCTCAACGGTCTTCTTCAGAAGCTCTATAAAGAGTCGAAAGCTTTGAAGATAAAATATAGAGCACACAGACGACAAGGCAACAAGAGATCTGTTCAGTGTTATGCACTCAAGTCTTCACTCTTTCCTTCTCTTTGTGTGTCATTGTAAATCTGAGAGAGAGTTTTCCACCTAAGAGTCTGAGCTTCTTTCTTATCCTTTTCATAGCTCTCAAGTTACTGTCAAGATCAAAGAAGCCAAGTTCATTTTCTCCTGAACTTGATCTCAACAGCTTGTTCTTTCTTTTCTTAAGAAAACAAGTTTGTTCCCCTTGTGTAGAAGGAAAGACCAGCTAAGGTGTTGGGTGATTTGTCTAGTTGAGGGACTGTACTCAATGTTCCCCTTATATAGAAGGGAAGACCAGCTAAAGTGCTCGGTGATTTGTCCAGTTGAGGGACTGTACTCAATATTCCCTTTGTGTAGAAGGGAAGACTAGCTAGGGTGCTGGGTGTTATGTCCAGCTGAGAGACTGTACACAACTTTCCCCTTCTGTAAAAGGGGAGACCAACTAGGAGCTGGGTGTTATAAGTCTATTGGCGGGACTATACCCCGGGTTAGTGAAATCCCAAGAATTTGCTTGGAGACTAGACATAGGACTTTTATTTGGGAAGGGCCGAACTAAGATAAATTTCTTTATGTCCTCTATATGATTGCCTTATTTGATTGTTGCTTACTTTATTAACTGCGCTTAATCTCTAACTAATGCTTCCGCACCAAAATTTTTATTTTTAAGTGTTAATTTTACAGCACTCATTCAACTCCCCCCCCCTCTCTTCTGTTGTGCTACTGAGGGCCAACATTGTATATTGATTTTAGGCAACCCTCTGAGCGACTAAAAGATCCATTTCAAGGAACACACCTTATGTAATTCACTGCTTAATATTTGTCTTTCTAACAAGACCTGTTCTGATCTTGAGAAAACTCCAATGACACCACACCCCAACCTTGATAATTCTTACGGATTCCCCTATTCTCAAATCCCCACCCCCTTCACGCTATAGTTTTCCCCAGGGGCAAGGTACCATCACTTGCCACAAGCCACTACCATCTCCAACCTCCCTTTAACTCTGACATCGATGCACCTCTCTCTCTCTCTCTCTCTCTCTCTCTCCAACCCCAAGGTGAGAGGGGATTTATACAACTAGCTGCAAAACTCACTCTCTCTCTTACAAATTGAAACTTATAGTTCAATATTATTTTTCAATTTTATTTATCTTCTAAATTTCTGTGATTGACATATTTAATTCAGTTTATCTCATTTTCTATTCAAATCCTGCAATTTTACTTATATTTTATGTTTAAGTTGTACAATAGGGACACATTTTTTCCGTCAAGAGGTGCCAAGCAAGGATGGGAGTGTTGGTTTTAGTATCGGTTTCAGCCGAGTTCGCCAGTTTCGGCCGTATCGGGCGGCCTTAAGAGGGGAGTAAAACGGCTGATTTCGGCCAATTTTGGTCGATTTCGGCCGGTTTCGGTCAGTTTCAATCTGGTTTCAGTCAAAATTGATTAAAATATTATTTGTTATGGTGTTGGATTTGCTACAGTTGTCGGTCAGTTTCGGATCGTTCTGGTCCAAAACCGAAACGTTTCATAAGCCGAAACTCTCATCCATGGCGCCAAGTTGCTGCAGTGGGGCAGCATAGGCATAAGCCTTATTGCACAAGTGCTCAGGTTCCCAAGAATACCTTACATCACCTCAGCGCCTTGAAATATATATAATATACATAAGTTTAAACAGTGAGAGAATACCAGGAAATGATATAGCAATAACTTAATAGAATCTATATATAGTAAAGGGAAATTTTTTTAAATAAGTCTATTTTAAAAAATATTTACATAAATATACCTAGCTATAACATATTTACAAATCTATGCCTCTCACTTACACTGATTCAATATAACTTACACTTTTTCTATAGCTTACACACTTTCTCTACAACTTACAAGATTTCAATATAACTTACACTGATTCAGTGTAACATACACCATGGTTTGCCGTGGCGAATCAGATCGGCCCGATTTGGGTGACTCGAAGCGAATCATGGAAAACCTTATTCTCGATTCCATCATTTGGTCAGATTCGTCCCATATATATAATAATATTGTATCATATTTGTAATATATATTATACATTATAAATATGATATATATGATATATTATATATAATATATATTATTCCCATGCGAATCGATCCGATTCGAGTTGATTCGGGGGGAACCGGAACGAATAAGGGGAAATCCGATTTGCCTCCCGATTCCGATCCGGCAAACCATGACTTACACACATAGAAAGTAAGTTACACTGAATCAATGTAAGTGTGAGGCATAGAATTGTAAATATGTTAGAACTAAGCATATTTGTGTAAATATTTTTAAAATAAGATTATTAAAAAAATTCCCTATAGTAAATGGTGTATATTCTGCACACAAATTTCACAGAATAATATGCTCAGCACAGCCAGGAATAATAACTTTAAAAGAATGTCTTGTATAAAAACTGCAGGATAATATTAGACTTCATGGGGAAACTTAATGATGGAAATTTTCACACAACAAATGTGAATCAGAAGAATTTCAAGAATAGAACACAAACACCTCAAGAATATGTGCGTATGTGGGATTAGGATAATAGCAATGCACATAAACCATGGGGAGAACATGTATTAAAGAATCTACACAAACCTCATACATAGAAACATGTCAACATTTGTGATTTTTTGGCAATGAAAGAAGAAAGCATCCTTCAAAGGCTGTAGAGATCGCAAATAACAGAATTGCACAAAAACTGGTTACACAGTCAAAGCAATACATATTAACAAAGCAACCAAACAATACATGTACTTGGAATGTTCATATGTGTATATACACGAGACTCACCACCTCCATACATCATCTTTAACGACAACTCATTGCAAAAATAAAGGGCACTCCATGGATAAAAGTACCATAATTATCAAATCTTAAGGAAGAAAATGATGAATTGTCATCTGCGGGAAATTTGAAGTCTAGAGTACAATCACAGAATGGGTGGCCAACTAAGCATCAGCCGATCAGCATGTAACAAGCATCAAATTTCCACATGTATCCAAGGCCTGTCTCATAAATTACTATATGTGAGCTTTGTAACATTGACTTTGGGTAGATATAATCAGGAGAGATCAGGTAATGTGAATCAAGCTAAGAGCCCTCAGAAAATATTTATTGCACAAAATATTCATTCAAATAAAAGCATGGAATGTTATGCTTTGAGACAGCGTCTGAATGATGCAGACACCAAAATACAATGTGCTATACAGAATGAGAGGAAACAAAGACAATTATTATGGCAATATTCTTTCTAGAATGGAAAATTTAGTCTGAAGACTCTGAACTACAATGTCAAAAACAGTGTAATCAATTTTCAGTACACAAGAACATTCTCTTACCAAATTTCAGCCCTACAGAAGATGGTATGGCAAAGAAAAGCAGCTTGATAAGAAAAAATTTGAGCATTAAAGAGGAAAAGCAGTTTTTTTTTTTTGGTGAAATGAAGAGGAAAAGCAGTTACATCTCTGCATATCATGTTTATCAAAACCTACCCATCAAAATTGGAGTTACAGAGATAATATTACATTTCACAAACCAATAAAGGCAACAGAATTGATTGCATCAGAAGAATATTTTATGTGAAAACAACTGACACATAAAAGGATGAAATTTAGGGCATTGGATGAAAAAAAAACAGGCTAAATTAGAAGCAAAAACTTGACATTTCCATAAAACATGTACCTTCACAATATCAGAAGAATGTTTGATGAAAAAAGAATCCAGTTCAAGAAAATTTATGGTTATTATATGAGAAGAGTGTACCTTCCTTGTAGGTGCAATGTCAGAGCCACCATGCCACTTTCCCTCTACTCTCTGATTCAGCTTTGGTTTCTTCTCCATGAACTTGTCCAGGAAAGCAGAAAGTGACAAATCCTTTAAAGGGTCACCATTGTAAACAATGTTGACACCAGACAGAAGGGTCCGAGCCATGGCTGCCACAGATGGATGCACATGGGAGGCCAAAAGTGTTAACTCCCACCAACTAGCCGTTTCAGCATTGCTGTCAAAGAGATACTATGAATAAATTCTTCCTTTATGTTCAAAAAGGACAAGCTGCAACAAATAAGACTATAAACAAGGTACAATATGAAAAAGAAATACAACCATTTCATCATTGAGGAAATTGAAACACACTGTTTCTAGGAACACAAATCCAGATTGAGTTTAGGGTGTAGCAATTCTGTCCAAGGATAAAGAAAATAGTCAAAGGGTGGCATAACTCTCTTGGAGCAGACCTGGTCCATTGTGACCCAGTCCATATTAGACTACACAAGTGCAGCAGTGGCAGAGGAAAGAGAACCAAGGAAATACATGTAAAATGTAGACATGGTCCACTAACCAAAAATCAGTTCATTGAAACATTTCACTTAACACACCTTTAAACTCACTTTCCAGATTGATTTCGGTGCTGGATAGGCTGGTGGATCATGTCCAAGGTGCTTTTATCAAAGGCAAGCACATCCTTGATAATTTTTTGGTGGCCCATGAATCATGAATGTTTATTTGTTTAAAGCAACGCAGGGGGAAAGGCTTAGTCCTGAAGTTGGATGTTGAGAAGACATATGACTGGGTCAACTGGTATTGCATGCTGCATGTGTTGGAAAGGATGGGCTTTGGTGAGGGTGGATTGGGTAGATCAGGGCTTGTGTCTCCTATGCTGTTTTTGCTGTTCTCATCAATGGTAAATCGTCGGCTTGGTTCATTGTGGCAAAGGCCTCAGGCAAGGTGACCCTCTATCCCCTTTGTTTTTTGTTCTAGTGGCCAGTGTTCTGAGCAGGATGTGGGAGAGAGGGAAGGTGGCTGGTCTTCTGGCAGGTGTTCCAGGAGCTAGAGGTGGGATGTCTATTTCTCATTCGCAATATACTGATGATACCATTTTGTTCTTGGCTGAGGCTGATCATACACCTGTCATGGTGAGATTTTACGTGAGCTCTTAGAGGTCACAAGGCTGAAAGTAAACTTTGACAAGAGCCTCTTGCTTGGGGTGAACATCGAGGAGAACACAATGTGGAAGGCGGCTACTATTCTGGGATGTAAGAGGGGCAGCATCCCTATTTCCTATTTGGGCTTTCCGCTCTCTCCTTGTGCTTTGAGATCGGTAGACTGGCTTCCTATTTCCTATCTGGGCTTTCTGCTCTCCCCTTGTACTTTGAGATCTGTAGATTGGCTGCCTTTGTTCACAGATTTGAGTCTAGATTGGCAGGCTAGAAGGCAAGGATGTTGTCTTATGGGGGCCGACTAGTGCTGTGTAGGTCCGTTATGGATAGTCTCCCAATTTACTTTCTCGCCATGTGCAGGATCCCAAAACAAGTGGCAAAAAGATTGGAAGTTATCTATTTTAGATTTTTTTGGCATGGCAGTGGAGACAGATGTAGGGACTGGCATGATGTAACTTGGGAAAAAGTCACCAAGAGTAGGAAGCAAGGAGGTGTGGCACTCAAGTAATGGGTTGCCATGACCATCAAAGGAGCCCTAGGACTTGATGAGTCTAGGCATTGACAAAGACTCGGCAGCAAGAGGCCTGCCCAGGCACTCAAGTAATGGGTTGACATGACCATCTTTCGGTCACGAGAAGCAGGATGTGCAGTCAGGCTTCCCAGGCCATTGAATATGTTGGCCCCCCTCCTCCCCCTTTGGCCCCACTGCTCAGACTGGTCCTTCCACCCCCTTGCGGCCCTCTACTGCTGCTGCTGTGCCCATCTGGGCCACCCCTTCCATTGGTGGGCCGTGGCCTGCCCTAGCCCCTTCTTGTGCCCCTGTTCTAGCCTTAGGGCGAGATCCTTCTCCCTGTGGCCATCTGCTTCGACTGGAGCTGCAGCTGCTGGCGTCCCTGCTCCAACAGCCCTAGGCGTCCCCCAGCTAGTTCCTACTAAAGGATGCGACCCTCCTTCCACTAGATCTGCAGCTGCTGGCGTCCCTGCTCCAGCAGCCCTAGGCGTCCCCCAGCTGGTTCCAGCTCAAGGGTGCGATCCACCTCCATCCAGTGGGCATGCTGCTTCGACAGGAGCTGCTTCCATCCCTGCCGTAGCTGCCAAGTCCTTTGCACAAGCCGTTGTGGCTACCCTCATGCCACAGGTGTTACCCCTGTCCATCCACCCTCCTGCTCGAACTGATCTAGGGGAACCTGCTGTCTTCTTCTCCAGTGAGGAAATCAAGATCTCCTGCTCTCATCTGGACCTAGCTATCATAGCTCGCACTCCACTGGGTCGCCCTCCCTTCCAGGACATCAGGTCGCACATGGCACAACGCTTCACCCTCCAGCAAGATTTTGCCATCAGTGCTCTGGACAACCGCCATCTCCTCATCAGGTTTATGCACAAGGATGACTACCTCCAGGTTCTCTTGAAAGAATCAATCTTCATCCAGGGGTGCCCCTTCAAGTTCTTCAAGTGGTCAATCAACTTCTCACCTGAGGAGGATTCTCCTGTAGTGCCGGTCTGGCTGGAGCTCCCTGGGCTTCCAGCAAACTTCTACAATGACACCATGCTGCTATCTATTGTTGGAAGTCTTGGTCCAGTCCTCAAAATAGACAGAAACTCCATAAGTCTAATGCGCACACAAGCTGCTCGTGTGAATGTTGAGCTGGACATCTCCAAACCTCTTCCAAATAGGATCTGGATTGGCATGGGACTAGATGGGTTTTGGCAGCCGTTGACCTTCCCTCAACCTCCATTGTACTGCTCATCTTGCAACCGCCTTGGCCATGTGCATTCCATGTGCAAGAAGCACCCGCCCAGTGATCAACATCCCAGCACTGTTAGCTCTGCTCCCCGTCAACCCAAAGGTAAGCAAGTCTGGTGTCCTGCCATAAATCTGACAAGGGCAACTCTGTTAAACCTTCTCCTGCTGGACAGCCCCCCTCCTACCCACTCTTGCAGCCAGCACCAAGGATGACAGCTATGTGATTGATGCCCCTCAGCCAGCAAGTAATGCTACAGAATGTACAGCACATAGTAATCATTGTAAGGTGTTTGATGATAGTCTTCTGCAATCATCTACACATACAGCCGAGCCAAGTGTTTCTGATTTGCCTCCAGTGGACATCATTGATGATGCTGCTACCATGGAAGCTTCAGAACGTGCTGCTGCTCCTGATGTTGATTCCCCTGCACCTGTGCTTTCTGGCCGTGCAGCAACCAGTGCCACCATTGCCGAGGGATCTGCCACTCCTGCTGGAACGCCACCCTGCAAACTCCCCCCTCATCTAAAGCTTTGAATGCTGCTGCATCTGCTGGAGCCCAGCCTCCTCAAGCCCCCAAACAGAAAAGGAAGCAGTCCTCTTGAGGACCCAAAACAGTTCGCTAAATTTCTGGAAAACATTTCTGCTGAAGGCACCCCGCCTCCCCTGATGTCAAGAACACTACACTGGCAGCTTCGTCGTCTCCTGGGGATGTACCTCCATCAGCTCCCCGTATGTCTTTCGCCGACGCACTGTGTAAAAAGACGAAAAGAGGCGAGATCCGCATGATCACAACAAAGCCTCCAACCCCGAGTTTCCAATCTGTAGCGCCCATAGGGGCAGCACCGTTTCTGCCATCCCATCCACCATACGCTGCACAGTCCACAACACCTTCAAGCATGGAGGGCAGCACTGGTGGCCAAGCGATCTATCTCCCTGTGCAATACAACATAAGAAGTATCCCAGGCCTTGAGGGTGAGGAGGTGGATCTGGTAACTATGCACAACAGCTGGGTTGGCCGAACTCGTAGCACCTCAGTGCGAAGCGTAGATTCTGACGAGGACTGATCTTTTGTTTTCTTGGGCTGATGTGTCATGTGCTTTGACCCCTCTACGTAGGGAGTCTTAACGCAGCCAGAGTTATAGCAAGTTAATAACCCTCAGCCAAAAGACAGGTGGGATAAATCAGCACTGGCCGAATTAGTTCTTCCTCTCCATGAGGCATCACAAAGGTGCCCAGCCAATAAACTAGATACGCAGCAAGATAAGTGTGAATTGGTAGGTTGTGTGGGTTCCACCCCTCATTCTCAGAAGCACATAATACTGACTCTGTAGCCACGACTTCGACTTCAATTGATTATATTGCTCCAAGGGAATATCTCCCTTGGCAAAATCACAAAAAAAACAAATGGCCCGTTATGAAAGAAACGGAGCCAAGCATTTTAGCTGACTCTGATGGTGCTCGAAGAACATGATCAGGAATCCCTTCTTCCGGCACGGGCCAAGTCTTCCATACCTTCATCAAATATAAGAGACTGAAAGGCAGAATATACTTCCCCAAGCCAATACTCCTGTTGCGATGCAAGTCATTGAGAATGACTTCCTCATAAGGAAGCCCAGATATCGACAGATGTTGAACCCTAAAAAGTTGTGGTGGATATCTACCAGAAAAAATACCGGGGATCAATTTATAGTGGTCCAAAGATTACTTAGGTAGCCCATTTTGGTTGCTTAAGTAATAAGGGTGAAGTTCCCTTTAAGGGGTGACTTGAAGACAAAGTAAAGGTCATTATTGCTTAAAGTAACCTCATGGTTGCTTAGGTAATATTGATTTCAAAGGCCCTTCAAGTATTTAAATATCCTCATTCTCGTGCTCTAAACGCCTCCATATTGAGCAAGACTCTATGGGTATCGGCATTTAGATGCACACGTTCTCCCCGCCAGTCGAGCAAGACTCTGGGATGGGCGAGTGTTTGTGCTCGTCCTTGTATGCATTTTCCAATGGAAGACATACTCATATGCTCACAACGTTGTGCTTATATGTATATGTTTCTTAAAGAAAACTCTGCCCAAGCGGAGGTTCTGCCTGGGAACATATCCATGTAATCACAATCTCATGTTCATGTGTATATGTTTTCTAAAGGAAACTTTGTCTAAGCAAAGGTTCTGCCCGAAAACATACTCATATGTCCACAACTCTGTGCTTATAAGCATATATTTCCTAAATGAAACTCTGCCCAAGCGGAGGTTCTGCCCGAAAATATACCCATATATTCACAAATATTGTGCTTATGTGTATATATTTCCTAAAAAGGAAACTCTGCCCAAGCAGAGGTTCTGTCCGGAAATATATTCATGTACTCACAAAAGTTGTGTTCATATGTGTGTGCTTTCTGAAAGGAACTCTGCCTAAACGGAGGTTCTGCCGAAAATATATCCATATGTTCACAAAATGATATGTTCATGTGAATATGTCTTTTAAAGGAAACTCTGCCCCAGCAGGGGTTCTACCCAAAAGCATATCCACATGTCCATAAATATATGTACATGTGTGCGTATTTCATGGGGACACCCTGTCTATACAGGGACTCTCCTCTAAAATCAATACAATCATATGTCCATCAAACTCATATATTTGCGCAATAATTCTTCCTCTGCGGGAGCGCTGCCTAAATCCACAATACACTCAAATTCCTAAACAAATTCACGGGTATATACCCGCTCATTTCTCAAATCATATGTCTAATTTTGAAAAAGATCTCATACTCCTTTTCAAAAATAAAATTCTAAAGCAAATAACATGTCCAAACGCCGGATAAATTCATGGGTACACCCCGCTCATTTCCCAAATCATATTTCAAAGTCCAAAAGAAATCTATACTCCTTTTCAAAATGAAATCCTCTTTCCAAAACTAATATCTTTTTTTTTTCAAAAATAAAGCCCCTTTTCAAAGGAACAAATCCTTTCTTTCAAATCAAAATCCATTTTGTCCAACAATAATAAAAAGAAAAACATCGTATTACAATTTCTAGAAAATGCATAATTCCTCGACTTTGCTATCAATGGTATTCGGGTTAAAACTGATGTAAAAATAACATCAAAGGTTTTTAACTCGATGTAAACAAAACATCGATTCCGATCGATGGAGACAGGGGTCCAACACACGCTACCATAATCGTCTGATGGATAAAAATCGCGGAACCAATAAAGTTCAAACTAAAAGTGGCACACTTGTCCATTCCATAGACATCAAATATTCTCTCCGCACTGCGCGGATTCTAACTTCTGTCTGTTAGACAGGTTGGCACGCCCCACAAGGCAAAAGAAATAAATAACAAATCAAATCAAATTCAAATACACGCCGAAATTAAAAGAAATAAAACATACGAAAAATTTTCTGCGTACCACAGCTGGCACGCCCGGTGGGACCCCTTCTCACCATCTATAGCAAAAAGGTCGAGGTATATGCATTTTCTTATGAAAAATCTAATACTGATGTTTTCTTCCTTGAAGGTACTCGGATACAAACAAAAAGCAAACTTCAAACTGTTGGAGATGGTCGTCACCTACGGACCGCTCGTTGTCAACAACCACGCCAGGTTCGGCTACCTAGCGACTCCGATTGTGTTCGGAGACTTCCCAGGCATCATCGGGTCCCCTTTCTTCTTAGGGGTGGTCCCGGCCCAACAAGAGGAGGGCGCGGCTCAAAAGTCTTCCTCTAACAAATCAACAAAAAAGACCGACAGGATCCGTGCCAATATCGAAGCTCGTCCTGCTACTATCAACAGGGGCACCCAAATGCCCTCAAGAGATGATGCTGCCAAAGGGGCCAAACCCCACCCAACTCAAATGCGGAGTTACTCCGTTCAAGTAATCTCCTTCAAAGTTATGTCTACTGTCCCCTCACAACGGGGGCAATACAAAAATCACAAAAACAAGAGGTCGTCTGCTGCTACCTCTAGATCTAGCAAATCCATCATGGTCGGAAGCCTGCGGGTACGGCTCGACGAAAGCCCGCCTATCATTCCTCGTGATAGGTATATTCCAACAATTCCTACCTCGAACAGCTTCTCTGTCTTGCAGTGGTTCCGAGGAAAACAAGAAGACTTCAAGGTCGAAGCCGACGTCAAGCAAAAGATGCGGCGGTCCACCAAGCTCAAACAAATCTGGGTTCCCAAAAAGGAGGCCCAGAAATTTAAGAAAGCTCAAGAAGATACACCAGAGGTGGTCGGAAGAAGAAGCAATACCAAATACGCTTCTCTTCAACATACTGAATCCAAGCACCTCAATGGACAAAAGAGAAAAGGGGTGTACAAGAAACCAAACTATACTCCTCAAGGCCCAGAGAGCATCCGGGTAGTCAAAGCAGCTCCAATCCAACAACTCAAATCTCACATATCGGTCTTCGACCGTATATCGCGAATCTCGGTCTTTGATAGGCTGGGGGCAATTCCTAATGCCAGTAGCCGCTCGTCAAAAAGACGACGTGTTACCTGGGCAGTAGAAGAAAAACCTAAACTCATGATCTTCTCATGCTATGCCTCTGGGAAGGACTTTGGCGAACCGGCGGAACTAATTGCGGAAGCCACTCCAAATATTCCCACTGAGGCTATTCATCCAATACCAGACATTTTCCAGCAGAAACCGCCAACTCGGAGGACAAGCTGGGACGTCTGGTTAAGTTCCTCCTCGTGTTGACTCTCAACATGAGGGAATTCAAGTCCCCTTCTTTGAAGAAACAAATGTTCAAATTGAAGAAGGCGGACTTCCCACTTCTATTATCAACCCTGTCATCGACTTGCCTATAAGGGAAAATTTCCAAGCAATGTCAGATGATGATAAATATCAAGTGATGCAGCAGTGGCAGTTTGAAATGGCCATGCTTCTAAATGAAATGAGGCGGCTGACAACTTCAAGCCTTCTGCAATCTATGGAGCCAGCCTCTATTCAAAATCAACAACAAAGTCAACATCCGGATGGGTCCGCCCCGACAAATCATCCGGCGGCTTCTACAAGTCACCTTCTTCCTCAAGCTACGAGTCAGGATATCATTGATCCGTCTAATATTATACCTCCTCAAATAGGAGCAGTGCAAAATATTGCCGTACAAAGGCATGTGATACAAAAAATCATTGAAGATATATTCGCTCAACAGGGCGAAGGCATCTAGGTTACGGACTTATATTCTGTCCCATATCCTATTCATCATCAACTAAAGAAGCTACCACTGGCATGCCCTAAAGTCCCAAAACTACAAAAATTTGATGGACACGGGTCACCGCTAGAGCATGTGGCACATTATATTACTACCATGGGTGATCTCGCCTTTGATGAATCATATCTTCTCAGATATTTCGCAACTTCCTTGACTGGGGTTGCATTCCAATGGTATTCAAAGTTGAAGTCCAACTCAGTTGCTGATTGGGGTGATCTGCAAAAGAAATTCATCAACCGTTTCCAAACGGCTGAAAGGAAAGTCTCTCTTGCCGAGTTATGCTCCCTCAAACAAAAGAAAGGAGAATCGACAATCGACTTCATCAAAAGGTGGAGAGAGTTTAGCATGAAATGCGACAACCCTCCCGCTCAAGAAGATGCAATCACCATCTGCCGGAGAGGCCTCACGGCAGTGATCAATGAGAAACTCTTGGGAGCAAATATCAAGAGTTTCGATCAATTAAATTCTATTATAGCAGAAATTGAGATATTCTTAGCCGATCAAATGGCTCATACATCTCATAAAGACAAGCTCCCCAAAGAGCGCAACCTGCCGGCAAAAGAGGTCAATGTCATTGACTTCTCGCCTGGCAATGAAGCAAAGGGGGCAGTAATCTCTGCCACCCCAAAGAAGAAATCAAAACCAAAAGCGCCAGTGCCAACATTGGCAGAACGTATGAAGACTCCTTATTCCTTCAAAAAGGAGCATACTAAGAAGCTCTTTGATCTCAGCCTCGACAACCAATTGATATCATGGTAAGCAATCTCGCGAGATTCTCGCGAGATCTCGTGAGAATATCGGTCTCGGCCCCTTCCCAAGAAACGAGAAGGCCGAGATGAGTCAGGTAGGGTTGTCAGGATTTCTTCAGACATGGTTGTTAGGATCCTCTTATATTACATGTAAATAAGGAAGTACCCCCCATTTGAATCCAATAAAAATATCAAAAAAATCATATCTCTTACCAATAAAAAGTCCTCTCTCCCATCGAAGAAGAAAATCGTGATTTTGGTGATTTTAGCGAAATGCTAACTTTCTAATCTCTCATAATTTAGTCTATCTAAAAATTGATAATTCAAATAAACCACATGGAACACAAAAAATCTAAAGTCCGATAAAAAAAGTCAAACGTACATGTGACTTCTCCAAGGGAGCCACTCTCCTACTGACAGCACTTAGTCTGCTTGAGACCTCTCAAGATTTGGTCAAACCTAAACTATCATCACCCAAACTCATAAGAATTCACTTTCTAGTTTCTTTATTTATTTATCTGTGTTATATTAAATATATATACAATAATCCTATGCGAATCGGACCGATTCCATACGAATTGGATCGAATCAAGACGAACCCGATTCGGTCCGAATTGCCGCTCCAGCAAACCATGATGTGAACCTATGTCATCCATAGTTGAGACTTGGGAATGTATGCAATTATCTATGTTCCTTAAGGAATTATCTATGTGAACCTATGTGATCCACACTTTTATGTTATCCTGATCTCCCGAGATCAGATCTCTTCGAGATCTCTTCTCTTTGACCATCCCGAGACGAAACCGAGATCCGATATGGCAAACCTTGATTGATATCACTGCCAGAACCAAAGAAGCCGGCAGATGTCAGCAAGATCAATCAGCCCAACTATTGCCCGTATCACCGTATGGTGGGGCATGCAATTGAAGATTGCTATGTCTTCAAAAATGAGGTCCAGAAGATGATCCAAAATGGCCTCATATCTATGCAAAGCGGTCTGGTCGACCCTCCTCAACCTCATGCTTGGGATCGACCAGAGCAATCAGTCAATGTCATACATACGGCAGAGCCTGCTACTAGCTCAAATAATCCTGAGGCCGGTCCTTCATATGACCCACCTCAAGATAATTTGGGAGCTCATTCTTCGCCAAAATCCAGGCATCAAGCCACATGGAAAGCAATGCGGAAAGTCCAAAAGCAACTCCGGCAATTACAACAAGGCTAGCAAGAGTTGCGCCAAATCATACAAAGTGGGGAGGGACATCAGGATACTCTCACTCAGGGACCCAATGTTCCACAAACCACACAAATCCATACACAAGTAAATCAGGAGCTGCCTCCGTGGTCGCCATATGCAGATTCGATCGGATGGCTATCTGAAGAATCTCCAAATCCCGTCGAGCTGGTAAAGTTATATTCTTTCCCTCGACATCAAACATTACCACTCTTCCGGCTATGCCTGCGGTCCGGATGGATGGATTATTTGGCTCCAGCAAATGCATTGTCCAATTACTGCCCATATCATCAAATGGCAGGCCACATCATTGAAGACTGCATAAACTTCAAAGATGACGTAGAAAATATGATCAGACAAGGGGTAATTGACTTGGGTAATTCTCTGGTCAACCCCCGCAACCTCATACTCAACAGCCGCTGAATGGACCAGCTAACTCTACGTCCCACTCGACAAATGTCATCAATGCATCATCACTCTAGTCTTCCTGAGTCAGAGAAGGAGCAACCAACTCTGAATCCATATTTGTTCAGTCGATGGTATATGAACTGGCATCCACTACATCAGCGCTCATTTGCCGAAGAGAATACCAAGCTCATATTTGATAATCTCATGAAATAAGAGCTAGTTAAGGTGCATGAACCAGCGCCTTATATTTTTGAAAGTGAAAAGGAGCAACATGACTACTGTGAATTCCATTCCAGGGCCATGCATCCCACCAAAGATTCCTCGGAACTCCATGACCTGATCGAAACACATATTCGAGAAGGGAAAATTGATCAATATGGAAACTCCTTGGCGTCAACACACTTTGGTAAGTCGTCGCAACAAGTATATAATCCAAGTCCAGACTATCAAGCACAATATCAAAATATATGTGAATATTATCACTCTCAATTGGGCTATGGACAAAGCAAACGCAAAGCCAAAATGGAAAAACGCAAAGCTGCCATTTTGCGATACAGAAATCAAATACCAGAAGAAGCTGCAGCGGAGCCAATCTCGCAGCAAGCTGAGGAGTTCGTGGATGACTTCTACCAACTCCCGCCTGAAATTGTTGAAGAAGCCATTAATTCAACCTTCAAAGCACAAGCCTCAGAAGGTGATTGAGTCACTATGGGCCCCCGAAAATCAACCAACTCCAAAATGTCCAAGAAATCCAGTGCAAAAGGTGGCTTTAGCAAAAGGAGTGTCTCCAAGCCATCTCCAGAGCAAGAAGCCATGAGTTCGGCTGAAGCCTTGCAAATGAAAAATAGAGAGAAAAATAGAAGAAGAAATGAAAGAAGAAAAATGAAAACAAATGGAGCAAGCTGTTACTGTAGAAGTTCCTCAAGAATTAACTCCTCACCAGAAACTTCAAAAGCTAATTGATGAGCTGGAAGAATATATACCTCCCAGGCCTTCCAACAGAGCTACGCTCGACCAATATATCCCATGGGAGGAGCTAGAACGAAAGATCCGGCTCCGGAATTGGCTTTATCAAGTGCAGCAAGAAGCTCTAGAAGAAGGGGAGCATCATCTCTCAGCTCGACTAGAAGCTTCAATGAAGGTGAAGAAATCACTATTGAAAAGTTGGACAGCATGTTCAATTCTTTCACCTGTAATATGGTATTCGTACCTCCACCAAAGAAGCTGCAAGTCTCCCCAAGTGATACTACTATACAAGCTGAAGACAAACCAATGACGCTGACATACCGGCGTCGGCTTACAAATAATGCAAATCGCCATCGCGGAAGAGGACGTGGTAGATGGCAAAAAGCAACATCTACCATTGCCAAGAAGCCAGATATCACAAATTCAAGCAAAGTCATACTCTTCCGTGGCGAAGAATCAATACCTCTGCCTGAAATTGAAATTCGGGCAGATTCTTATGTCATCAATCCTTCAGATGAAGAAGGGCTGCCCAATATAGCCTCTCATTCAAAGAATGGGGACCAAAGTCCATATGCTTCGACAAATGAGCCAAACAACGTTCCTCTCCCTCAAAATGAAAAGCCATCAACTTCCCTCTCTCAAAAGAAATTCGTCAAGCCAAAGGAGCCGTCTGAATCCTTGATTGGGGGATCTTCCCCATTGGACCAGACACGCGCCGAGGCTGATGACAAAATTCTTCAGCAACTAAAATCACTCCCCGTCAATATCACTGTCTGGGAGACGATTGCTTGGAGTAAAGACTTGAGAGAGACTCTCGTCAAAATACTCCAAGAACTAGAAACCTATGAAGCTCATATGGTTGATTTCCAAGCTCAAGCATATGAAGCATTAGCAGCAAATGTCACCTTCACAGATGAAGACATGTTGCTATCCTCTCCATGCCACAACCGTCCTTTATATATAAAGGGGCAGATCAACGGCAACAAGTTAAATCGGATTCTGGTCGATCCGGGGGCATCCATCAATTTAATGCCTTATAAAACCTTTGAGTCCCTACATCTCATACCTTACATGCAACAAGTAAGAGATGTAAGGATCACTGGTTTCAATCAAAATTCAGAAGAAGCCATCGGAAGAGTCACCGTGGACCTAACTCTGAGTGACTTCGCTACCAAGGTGACCTTCTATATTGATACGACATACAGAATATTGCTCGGGAGACCCTGGCTACATGAAAATTGGGTCATCCCGACAACACTACATCAATGCATCAAATATGCAAAAGAAGGAAAGCAGCATACAGTCTTTGCTGACCAAGCCCCGTTTCGGGAATATGAATGCAACCTGACTGATGCCCTCCTATATCTTAGAGGACCAGCTCTTCAACCCTCTGCCCGATCCAAAGGGAAGGGTAAACAAACTAGATGCTCAGATGAAGATAGTGAGACTGACGAGCTTTTTGTAATAAACAAAGGCCTTGCCGACCTCCATACAAAGAATTCTCGAAGCAAATCAACTCGCCCAGAAAGGCAAAGCATCAATTATGAGGCTGATCATGTAAGTCAAACTATCAACAAGAGCATTCCTCTGCCTCCTAACTGCATGCAAATCTACTCCCCAAAGCAAGATCAAATTGTTCGGCGATTGAAAACATTCGTCGTCACTTATCAAAGAAAAGAAGAGAAGAAGAATGCCAGAGAGGCAGAAAAGCCAATTCTCTTTTACAAAGGGGAGCCAATACCTCAAGCATCTCCGGAAGATGATTTTGGTTGGGAAGATAGACCCAAGAATCATCTGAGCCCATACAAGAAATAGCTGATATGCCAGAAAATATCAAAGAAATGTGCAAGAAGTAAAATATCCCTCAGATGCATAATGCCTCCCGATGGGATTCCTTTAAGCAATAATGGGAACCTTCTCAAGTGCGAGGACAACCTCCCCTCTCCAGGAAAGATACAAGGGGGCTAGGTTATGATACCAAGTCTTTCTTTATAGTCAATGCTGTTGGGCTATCGCTGGAGACCTGCAATGCAGAAATCAGTCAAGGATCCTCCAGCTCCAACTCTCAAGAAGATGTTACCTCTCCCAAAAAAGGAGCATCAGATGAAGAATCGCCAGAAGAATCTGACGAACAATCTTCACCAACAAATGTTGAATATATAAACTTCCACAAGGTCTACGTCGCCAATTCTGACGACGATGAAGACTTTGTGGATCTACAACCAACTTCTCAGGAAATCAAGGATGGTGGACATGCCACGATTGATGAATTGATCGAGCTCAATCTCAGGGATCGAGATAACCCCCGACCAATCTTCATCAGCGCCCTTCTGAATGAACGAGAAAGGGAATCATATCAAATTTCCTGCTAGAATTGCAAGATTGCTTCGCTTGGAATTACAAAGAAATGCCCGGGCTGGAGCCATCAGTCGCCGAGCATGAATTATTCATACTTCATACAGCAAAGCCTATCAACAGCCTCAAAGGCGCATGCGACATGAGCTGGAGCTTAAGGTAAATGCTGAAGTCGACAAACTCTCTGAAGTAGACTTCATCGAGCCATGCATATATCCAATTTAGCTTGCCAACATTGTCCCAGTAAAGAAGAAAAATGGCTAAGTCCGAATCTGCATTGATTACAGGGACTTAAATAAAGTATGTCCTAAAGATGATTTCCTAGTTCCAATCACAGAAACCATGGTGGACATGACCACCGACCATGAAGCCTTATCCTTTATGGATGGGTCTTCAGGTTACAACGAGATCCGGATGGCAATCAAGGACAAAAATCATACTGCTTTCAGATCACCCAAAGGTATATTCAACTACAAAAGGATGCCCTTTGGATTGAAGAATGCAGGGGCTACATATCAAAGAGCAATGACCAAGATATTTGATGAAATGCTCCATGACATGGTCGAATGCTATGTGGATGACTTAGTCATCAAAACAAAAAAACGGGAAGATCATCTATCTGATCTCCGTCGTGTTTTTGAAAGACTTCGTCAATACAAATTGAAAATGAACCCCATGAAATGTGCATTCGGAGTTTCAAGCAGCAAATTCTTGGGATTCGTCGTCAAATATCGGGGAATAGAAATAGACCCTGACAAAATCAAGGCGATCCAGCAACTGTCACCTCCTCAAAATCTGACCGAGCTAAGGTCATTTCAAGGAAAATTGGCCTATATCAGGCGATTGATCTCCAATCTCTCAGGAAGGTGTATGCCCTTCGGCAAACTAATGAAGAATGGTGCTCCTTCATCTGAGATCAAGAATGCCAAGCTACCTTTGAGCAAATAAAAGAATATCTCCTCACTCCACTAGTCTTGGGAGCCTCGATTGGCGGAAAGCCTCTTATACTCTATATTGCGGCTATGGACGCCTCTCTGGGAGCTCTATTAGCACAAACAAATGAAGAAAACAAGGAGCAACCTCTATATTATCTCAGCAGAAAGCTGATCGGTCCAGAACTCCGATATGCTCCAATGGAGAAAGTCTGCCTAGCACTGGTATTTGCCGCCAAGAAAATTAAGGTATTATCTGCTGGCTCATGAAGTTAAACATCTCCAAGTATGATTCTCTCAAATATCTGCTGAGGCAACCTGTATTGTCAGGAAGACTCGGGAAATGGGCCTTGCTCTTTATGGAATTTGATATCATTTATGTCCCACAAAGAGCAATCAAAGGACAGGCTTGGCTGAATTCTTGGCTGCACACCAGTGTCAGAACACTCACCTTTGTCTATAGATCTTCCGGAAAAAAGAAACTCTCTCTACAAATGAGAGAGAAAATCAAATTCAAGAAAATCCAAATCCCGAAGAGGTCATTACCATTGAATTACCCTCTTGGGAATTATATTTTGATGGAGCTTCTCGAACTCTTCATCTCACACACGGTTCCGTCAACCTCACTACTGGAGTAGGTATCGTCTTAGTCACTCCACAAGGAGGAATCTTATATAATTCCTGTGCTCTTATGAAGCCATTGACAAATAATGAAGCTAAATACGAAGCTCTAATTATTGGGCTCCGACTAGCTCTCGAAATGGGGGTCAAAGATATACAAGTTTATGGTGACTCGCAGCTGGTCATCCGACAAGTGTTGGGCCAGTATGAAGTTCGCAAACAACAACTGCTTCCATATTATACTACAGTTATGAAGCTCAAAGAAAAATTTTACTTCTTCGACATATCTCATATGCCAAGAACTAAAATTTCTCAAGCAGATGCCTTAGCCAAATTGGCCTCTGCCATAAAACTACCCCTGAAGGAGAATTGGACATAATTGTCCGCCATAGAAGACTCATGCCAAGTGTCCTCGACAATGAGTCCAATTTCACATTGAGGAAGCATATACCACAGAAGAAAATGCAGCAACTCAATATGAAGATTGGCGTGAGCTAATTATCAAAATAAAAAAAGGTTGGCTACCTCCTAATCGAGCTCAGAAAATTCAGCTCTTACGCAAGGCTGCATCATATCAGCTGATAAGAGATCAGTTATACAGATTGGTCCATGAAAAGAAGGGACCGGTTCTCCTCAGATGCTTATCTCCCAAAGAAGCCAAAATCATTATGCAAGAAGTTCACTCTGGACTGTGTGGCGCACACCAGGCAGGTGAAAAGATGAAAATCAATATTAAATTAAAAGGCTTCTACTAGCCTACCATGTACACCGATGCATCCAATACGCCCGTACATGCCATCAATGCCAAACTTCGGCCCTGTGCCGAGGAAATCACCAAATAGACTACATCCTACAGCGCCAACATGGCCTTTTGCAGAATGGGGAATGGATATTGTGGGACCATTCCCACCCTTATCTCAAGGTCACAAATTCATACTGGCTGCTACATATTACTTTTCCCGATGGGCTGAAGCTATTCCATTAAGGGAGGTAACAGGAGAAGCAGTTGCCAAATTTGTCAAGCAAAACATAATATACAGATTTGGTACCCCTCACAGGATTATGTCCGATAATGGGTCACAATTTCGAAACAAAACAATATATGCCTTGGCAGCCAAATTTCATATTGATTGGAGAACGTCATCAGTCTACAATCCCCAAGCAAATGGGTTGGCAGAAGCCTTCAATAAAACCCTCTGCAAGCTGCTTGCTAAAATAGTCGGCAGTCGAAAGTGGGAATGGGCAGAGAAAGTTCATGAAGCTCTATGGGCTTACCGAACAGTATACAAGACCCCTACCGAATGTTCGCCTTTCTCCTTGGTATATGGAGCTGAGACAATGATACCCATAGAAATTGAAATGGCATCCTATCGGGTGGCAATCCAAAATGAACTCCAAAGTCAAGATCAAAATCAAATAGAAAGAAGACTCGAGGAGCTTTCCAATCTAGAAGGAAGGCGACTTGAAGCATATAAATGCCTCCAAGCATATCAGGCCAGAATGGCTCGTGCATTTAACAAATTGGCAAGACCTAGGGCATTCAAGTAGGGAGATCTCGTCATGGTCAAATGCAAAGAAGCAATGGCAGGAAAGTCAAGTGGCAAATTGCAACCCATTTGGCTCGGCCCATACATCGTCACCTTGGCATATGAAGGAGGTGCATATAGGCTGGTGGACCATAAAGGTATTGTGCCCTTTCCTCCACTCAATGAAAAACACCTGAAGCTATACCGTGCACCAAAACATGAATTCTCTGGCCAATCATCAAAACAAAAAACTAGTCATCCAGATAAGCAGGAAGCCGGAAAAGAATGAAAGTTATCCTCTTCAAGGATTGATACTAAAATGAAAGTTTGCCATAGACAGGGACAAAGGAATCAAACCTCCATTTGTCTATAGTACAACTCAAATCTTCAAATCCCTCAATCCCTGCCAGAGCATGAAGCTAAGGGCACTCTATGCACAAATCCAAGAAGCAAAGGAATAAGTGAAAGTCGGGGAGTTATTTTGCATCTCTCGCTTTTCATCAAATCCAATTCAAAACCACAGCCAACAAACCGCAATGGTAGGCCATATCAAATCCAAAATTCCAACATAGCCAGTAAGCCCTTAAGGCAGGCCATATCCAAATCCAATTCAAAACCATAGTCAGCAAACCGCAATGGTAGGCTATATCAAATCCAAATTCCAATCGTAGCCAGCAAGCCATCAAGACAGGCCATACCCAAATCTAATCCAAAATCATACCCAGCGAACTACAATGCCAGAATATGTCAAACCCAAATACCAAATTTATCCACAAACCATCAAGGTAGGCTGAACCGAATACAAACCCAAATCCAAAACCAAAATCCAAATTCAACCCCCAAGCTTTAGCCAGCAAGCCACAATGGTAGGCTATACCAAATCCAAATTCCACCTTTAGCCAAAGAGCCATCAAGGAAGGCTGAGTCAATCCAAAACCTACAAGTCCCATCAGCAAATCGCAAAAGCCGGCTAAATCAAATTCAAATCTCAAGTCATAGCAAAAAAACCATTAAGGTAGGCTGTACCAAAGTCAAACTCAAAGAAAAAGAAAGAAAGAAAAAGGAAGTTTAGCCACAAACCATCAAGGTAGACTAAGTCAAATTCAAATTCAAACTCCCAAAGTATAGCCAGTAAACCATCAAGGTAGACTGCATCAAAATCAAAGAAAATTACTAGCTACGAACCACAAAGGTGGGCTAAATCAAAACCAAATCCAAACCCAGAACTCCACATCTTAGCCAGAAAACCATAAAGGTGGGCCAAACCAAAACTAAATCCAAAACTAAACCGAACCCCAATCCAAATACAAATCTAAATGCAAATCTAAATTCCATATTTTAGCCAGAAAACCATCAAGGTGGGCTAAAACAAAGCCAAAACCAAAACCAGACCCAAAAAACTAAACCTAAATCCAAATCCAGATCCAGATCCAGATCCCAAAGTCAAATCCCAAAGTCTAAATGTCAGCCAGAAAACCACAAAGGTAGGCTAAACTAAGTCCAAACCAAATCCCAAATCCACATCTAAATGCCATTCCAAATATCCATATCAATACTCAAAACCCAGATCCAAAATTCCATATCAATACCCAAAACCAAATCCAAAGTCAAATCCAAGTTCAAACCCAAATTCCAACTATAGCCAGCAAACCACACGGATAAACTAAGCCATATCCAAATCCATGTCTGAATTCAAACCAGTGAACAACAAAAATCAGTTACATCAAAACCAACTTCTTATCCCTTTAGCTATCAAAAATAAGTCAAATACCCAAATACCAAACTTCAAAAAAAAAAAAAAACAACAAAAAACAAAGAGTTGCAAAAAAAAAAAAAAAGAGGTTAAAAATAGAGATACCCTGATGGACTTAAGCATACAGTTCACTATATCCTTAAGGGTAAAAAGATCAAAAACCCGGCTGAGGTGAAAACCTGGAAGGGCGCTTCAGGCAAAAATGGATAATCCCTCAACGTGAAAACCCGAAAGGGCGCGTTGGAAAAAGCTAAAGGGGGCCAGTTTTAGTTAAAACCCAAAAGGGCACTGAGACTGGTAATGTGAAAAAAAAATCAAATCAAAAAAAAGGAAAAGAAAAGGAGTGACTTGTTCGTCCCCCATTTTATATTCACAAAGTTGCAAGCCACTCTGTCACAAATATACAGAGGATGGTAGTTACCATGTACAAGTCAGACAGAAAGCCAAAACAAGAAATCCAGTATACAAATACTATATTGCAAAGCAAAGACAATGGGGCTTCTTCCTCTTCAATCGTTCGACTTCCTTGGCCTTGGAAGATACGGACTGGCGAAGCTTGCCTCCATCTCGAGCAAAAGTGGCTTCCTCCTCAGCGGCCTCCCTGGCCTCTTGATCCAAGGAAGATCTCGCCTCGTCAAGTTCACGTTGCAGTCTGGCGATCCTCTCCCTCCCTGCAGCCATCTTTGATGCCCGCGTCTTTCGGCGTTTATGCACCTCAACGGCTTGGGAGTCAAGCTCATCAGCTTCGCTGGTCAAAGAGCATATATCGCCTTCCAAAGCCTAGATCCGTTGATCATAAGAAGCCCAGGTCACAGCAGCATGAAGGCGACATACTTCGCCCCAAATATCTTCAACAACACCCATCCAGTAGTCCCTAGGGAAGCCTGTGTTGAAGGCAATCACAGTATTCTCCTCCAATGCCCGCCTAACAGCTTCAGTTGGCGGGGGGTTTTCTGCCTTCATCACAGCTCTTACTCGTCCAAGGAGTAAGCCAAAGAAGTCATCGTTCACAGAAAATGGACCCGGCTGGTTTCCTACTGGCCATTCTATGCCATGTCCGGATAGGGCATGTATCTCTAACGGCGGTGATTCGCCATCATTAAGAGATGGCTGATTACCTGCCAAAAATACCAACAATCAACAAGAAGTGACAATCAGCAAAGAGAAAGTAAATGAAATTCAAGCAAGAAGGGAAGGAGAGAAAGGATGAAATCCACTTGTTCTCACCTGGCGAGGAAATTCTCTCCTCCATCTCTACCTCGGGACTCGAGGGTCGAATAAAATCCGACTGCTCAGCATAAAATCCTTGAGAGGAGAAGGGAAAATCAGCCGGACATGGGTCAAAGCTTCCTCCATCAGGTGGTAGAGCGAACGGCTCAGGATAATAATCCGTCTGATGAAGATCTTCGTCATTGCCTGCGGTATCCCCCACTTGAAAGGCGAAATAGGCTTGCGGCTCCAAAAATGGGCTCCTTGTATTTTCCCAGGAAGGGAAGGGAGAATTCGTTGCAGGGATAAAATATGGGCTCGTAATCCCGCATGTGAAAAGTTGATTCAAGAAGTTTGGGTCGTCTAAAAAAAAAGAAGGCCGACATGAAAAAAAATCCAATCAAAAAAGAGCTATATAATGGCTCGGAATAAAAATCACCTTCAGGGGTGTTTCCACAGTAGGACGTTCCCCGACAGGCATCGGGACATAAGCCTCGACAGGAGCAAAAGAATACCGCCCCGTCGAGAGTCTCAACTCGGCGAATGTAAAAGTGGTGTTATCACCATCCGTCGCCGCTGTCCCAGAAAACGGGTAGTGGGGGTGGCGGTTCATCACTCTCATCCTCTGGCAGAGAAAGCCCGCAGCTAGTGTGAGGAGCTCCCATGTTCCCCTCTATGAAGGGAAGAAGAAACCCCAGGCAAAGGATTATCGTCATTCGGAGCAACTGGATCGGCGGCCATCTGTCTCGTCACCTAAAGCAGAAGAGTCTACAAAAGGGAATCATGAAATGAAGATGATGAGACGGTAAAAAAAAGAAGAGGAGGAAAGAAAAGAAAAGAAAAAGGCGAAGTGATGAATCAAAAATTGTGAATGACAATGATGAGAGAAGAAAAGAAAAGAAGAAAAGATTACCGCCGGATGAGGCATAGTCCGCCACCTTGCCCTTACCAGCTCTCCTGTCTCCGGAAGGGGAGGGGGCGTCCAAATGAGCTTCACCATTCTTGTCTCTGACAATTCCTGGAGCGGGGACAGCTGAAAACCCGAAGTGGGTGTGTAGAAAGAAAGAAAGAAAAAGAAACAAAGAAAGAAAAAGAAACACGAAGAAAAAGAAATCAAATCATCGATACCTGCTGGGCTGGATGGAAGTCCCGACACTATCTAGGCAAAATCGGCTTTGCAAATTTTGCTTACCTTCTCCATGGCATTCCAAATATGTTGGAGTGTCGAAGCATTTTCAAGCCAAGACAAACATTCCAAAGGCCCAACATGGCCAATGGCATTGATAAAGTGCCTCTCCCAGCGCGCCCATGCCTGGTTGCCAACGCACTTCGGAGGTAGCCTCGCTGATAGAGGGACATCAGGAGCATAACCACAGTCAGACAAAAAGTGACTCCACCAACAATATTCTGAGAGGTTGTTGTTGTTGTCTGGAACCTTCCTCGAAAAGAGTTCTACAGGCTCTAGACGCGACATCACCCCTTGATAATAATATTTTTCGGTGGCGGAGCAAGCATCCTTTGTCACTTTGGAATTGTAATATTTTATATATGAATTCGCCAAGCTCGAGAAGTGGCTGCGGAGAAATGCATCGTCAATGAAGACCGGCATCAAGTTTTTCTTCTTAAGACGAGACTCTTCAGCCTCCCTCAGCTTGCGAGGGGATAATCGAAAGATGTTACTCTGATCGAACCACCATCGGGCGTAAAAGATATCTATGCGCCCCGTGGCCTCGAGAACCGGGAGAGTACATATAGTGTCGGTCTCCTCTTTGCAAAAATAATTCCACCAACCCACCGCAATCATATGAAGACGGTGGCTGCGACAAAGGTGGGCAGCCAATGGAAACTCCGCGTTTGGTGGAACTGATTGGTCATAGCCAAGACTTCTGGCGAAGCGCGAGGGATAATAAGGCTCCAATATAAGAGTTCTTCCCCCGCGACATACTAGCACACCTGGCCGAATACAACATAGCCAATCTTGATATAAAGATTGGTCAGAAGTACCATAGCAAGGCAGGTGATACGTTATCCCACTCAGGTCCCTGGTGGCTGGTACTGTATGGCCTAGAACCTCAGGATATGCTATCAAATGGAAGGAGGCCTCGCTCGCCATTCGGGAGAAAAGATAAAGTGGAGCGAGCGTTGATAAGTTGTTTCAACAGTTCCCAAAAGGCCGGTTCTTGAATAACAAGATCAATGAAGCCATTGAACGAGGCAAATCAACGGTCTGGCATAAACTAGGCAGCAGAAGACCGGCCCAGGCACTCAAGTAATGAGTGGGCATCTGCACCTTTCGATCCCGAGGACTGGGATGCGAACTCAAAGCCCCCAGCCCATGGAATATATTGGCCAGAGCAGCAGGAGTAATGGCAAGCTTATGGCCCTCTACTAGAAGACAGGCAAAATATATCAAACCCGGCCTAATCGACTCTTCTTCGCCATGTGGAATTGCAAAACTTGATAGCCAATATACCAGATACGCAGCAAGATATGTGCGATCTGGTAAGTGGCGTGGGTTCCATCCCTCATCTTTGAGAGAAAACAAATACTATCCGCGCTGAGGCTTCTTCAACTCCAACTGTCGGTACTGCCCCAGAGGAAGACCTTCTGTTGCAAAATTATCAAAGAAACAAAATGGCCCGTTGTAAAAATAACGGAGCCAGACATTTTGGCTTACCCTCATAATGTTGGGAGAAGACCGGGGCCCATCTTTTCTTCCAGTACGAGCCAAATCTCGCCATACCTTCGTCAAGAGTCGAAGGCTATAAGGAAGAACATATCGCCCGGAGCTGTCGCTGCGATGACTGTGTAAGTCATTGAGAACAACTTCTTCATAGGGGCGTCCAGATATCGGCAGGCCAGAAATCCGGTGGAAACTCCATAAATCTATAGAAGTTTCCCCTTCGGCTGTCCCGAAGGTATTCCAACGAGCATTGAATCGCTCCACGAAGGCTTGAAGAATCCTCGTATAACAGGGGTAATCATACAAGGCTGCCTCCACAGCTTCATAAATTCCAGATAGATTAAGGAGTTCACCATAATGGTGCAGAACCTCTATCAACCATTATGTGGCCCCATAATGGAAGACATAGGAAGGCAATACTGACCATCTCCCGTACCAACTTGGGGCGGTACCATCAATGATCCGGTCAAGGAGGCAGCGCTTGTCATAGCGGCCGACAACATATCGCGAGTCGTAAGGCATTAACAATAGACCATCGGTCTGCATCATGGTCATGTGGCGATCCTTCAAACTCCAGATCACGAGAAATCATCTGTGATCGAGTATAACAGTCTAGATCTTGACTGAAAGAACCAAGATCGGTGACAGAAGGTAGCCAGTCTTGAGCAGCAAAACCCAGAGGAAAACTGAGATAAGAGAAAGTACATGTGCCGAGGAGGCTATCCCGAGATTTCAGGATAGCTGCCTCCAAATATCGCCTGTCTACAGGCAATGATTAAAAAGTCGGCCGACTAGTCGACTAGCCGGCTAGACTAGTCGAGTCGGGTGGGCTAGCCGACTAGTCAGCCACCGATTCATTCTATTTTTTTCATTTTTTTAGGTGTTCGTCTCCCACAAGTGCATCCAAGAATAGGGTCGCATAGGCACAAAAAAAGTTTTGTTCCCACTTCCGCAGGGATCGCGAGATCACGCAGGACCACGGGTCATGGGACATCGTGCAGGGGTAGGGGTCGCGACGCCGTGTCGCGTAGGGCTTCTCTTCTCCTAGCACAGGTAAGTCTGCTGTTTACGGTACTCTATTTTTCCTTTCTTTTTGCTTCTTCCACCTTTCAACTTCTGATACTCTGTTTTTTCCTTTTGTTTTTTCTCTTACACCTTCCAACTTTCGGAACTCTGTTTTCTATTTTTTCTCTTCTTCCAACTCTTCTAATTTGTACTTCATGTTATGGTCACGGTACTCTGTTTTTTTTTTTTACCTACAGTAGTTTGTAGTTTGTTAATCCGATTTTTTTCTTTTTAGTGTAGTTACATAGCTAAAACTACAGTGGATATGTAGTACTGTAGCTACGATATCTCCTGCATCTTCTCCTTTTACTGTAACTGTGTAGCTACAGTGCTACAACAGCTACTATAGCTATCTTCTTTACTGTAACTACAGTGCTACAATAGCTACGCACAAACTCATGCATGTTTTTTTTTTGTTAATTCTGTAATAAAAATCTCGCTTCGGAAAAATATTGATAGAATACAATTATAAACCAATATTCAGTATGCCAGGCATACACCCTCAATGTAACAATCAACAAGAACCAAGTATAAAAAATGGAAAAAAATCCTGAAAAAATAACCGACTAGAACTTGAGGCGGCCGACTCGCCGAATAATCGGTCCGACTAATCCTTGGGGGGGTCATCCGACTCGGACCGATTAATCCTTTTTAAAACATTGTCTGCAGGTAGACAAGGGTCGTCAGCAGTCATATGAGGCGGGATAAACCTCTGAATAAAGGGAAACAATCCCTTGTCCAGCGGGAAATGCTGGGATAGCCCGACTTCCGCAAATATAAATAAATCCCCCTCTGCCAGCTGATGAGAGACGAATCAACTTCACCACCAGTTGAAAGATCTTTGGTGCAGCCATTGGCAATAATACTATAGCTGCTACCCAACGAGGACAAGTTGTCCCTCGTGATGCAGGGTTCCTCCAAGGCGAGCATCAGGTTATCCAGGAAAATGACTCAATCGCGAGTGCTATGGGCATAGTCGTCAGGGCTCAAGAATCTTCTTCCGTGAGGCATGATGAAGGCCTAGAGAGGGATATAAAAAATGCAGGGTTAAGAGAAGGGAAGTCAAAGGGCAACAAGTCCGGCAAAGCGACAAATCAAAGCGACAAGAACGTTGATAAAAGGATGTCTCGGAATACAAAGTGGAACCTATACAAGGGACCTACACGGGACACGTGTCGTCACTTGCAGATTCCGACACGTATCCCGTGGGGGGCATTGTTGAACCCTAAAAAGTTGTGGTAGATATCTACCAGAAGAAATACCGGGGGTCAATTTATAGTGGTCCAAAGATTACTTAGGTAGCCCATTTTGGTTGCTTAAGTAATAAGGGTGAAGTTCCCTTTAAGGGGTGACTTGAAGACAAAGTAAAGGTCATTATTGCTTAAAGTAACCTCATGGTTGCATAGGTAATATTGATTTCAAATGCCCTTCAAGTTAAGGAAGGGAGCCCATTTATTGAATTGGCAGCAAGCCTTCCGGGCAAGCCAAAAGTTCAAGAAAGAACAACGCTTCAAGGAAAATACAGCACGGAAGAAATCCGACAGCATAAGGTCTATAAGACTAAGTACGAAGAACAAGTACAAGGAATACGCTTGCAACGGAAGCTCCAAGGATTTGCAAATCCAACTCTTCGCTGAGCAAAACTCCGAGGAAAGGAGCAGAACTTCAGCAGCACCAACACCCTTGAATGGGGGATATGGGGGCCTATTTATAGGCAAACCCCCCCTTTCCAAGCCCAACCGAGGACTTCCATCGGTTGGGAGGGATATTCCCCCAACCGATGGAACCCACATCGGTTGGAGGGGTGTTCACCCCCAACCGATGGAAGGTCCATCAGTTGGAGGGCTTGCCCCCCAACCGATGGGCTGTCCATCGGTTGGAGGGATGTTCCCCACCAATCGATGGAAGGCCCATCGGTTGGAGGGGCTTTACCCCCCCCCCCCCCCCCCCCCCCCCCGACCGATGGACTGTCCATCGGTTGGGAGGGTCTCCCCCCCCCAACCGACAGACCCTTCAACGGTTGGAGGGGTCTTCCCCCAACCGATGAACCCTTCATCGGTGGGGAGGGGAACTCCCCTACCTGATGGGCCTCCCATCGGTTAGACCCCTAACCGATGGAAGTCCCATCAATTAAGGGGGGGTCCATCCCTCTCACCCAACGCAATGTAAAGGGGTTGAAACCCCTATAAAAAGGCATGTAGCCCCTAGGGGAAGAGGGATCTTCCCCCGAATCCTTTTTCTGGTTTTTCCAGGAAGATTGGAAGAAAAATCTGAAAAAAAAAAGTAAAAGTTTTCTCCCCAAACCCCCGCTTGCTCTCAAGGCTCCCCGCTCGGTGTGAAGGTATCGATTCTTCCCCAGTCTAGTGAAAAAGCATCTGATCTTGGCAAGTGCAAAGAAAGGGAGATCGCCTCCATATGGCATCGACACCTCCCCCATCCCCTTCCATGCCGGGCTAGTCTCCATGGAGGGCTTCTCAAAGAAATCATAATACGGTCCATACCCCCACATCGAGCAAGACTCTGTGGGGGTAATATCCTTCGGGGTTTAAATACCTTCCATATCAAGTGAGACTATGGATATATGGTATTTAAATACCCTCATTCTCGTGCTCTAAATGCCTCCATATTGAGCAAGACTCTATGGGTATCGGCATTTAGATGCACACGTTCTCCTCGCCCGTCGAGCAAGACTCCGGGATGGGCGAGTGTTTGTGCTCGTATGTGTATGCATTTTCCAATGGAAGACATACTCATATACTCACAACGTTGTGCTTATATGTATATGTTTCTTAAAGAAAACTCTGCTCAAGCGGAGGTTCTGCCTGGGAACATATCCATGTAATCACAATCCCATGTTCATGTGTATATGTTTTCTAAAGGAAACTCTATCTAAGTAGAGATTCTGCCCGAAAAAATACGCATATGTCCACAACTCTGTGCTTATATGTATATATTTCCTAAAGAAAACTCTGCCCAAGCGGAGGTTCTGCCCAGAAATATACCCATATATTCACAAATATTGTGCTTATGTGTATATATTTCCTAAAAAGGAAACTCTGCCCAAGCGGAGGTTCTGTCCGGAAATATATTCATGTACTCACAAAAGTTGTGTTCATATGTGTGTGCTTTCTGAAAGGAACTCTGCCTAAACGGAGGTTCTGCCAAAAATATATCCATATGTTCATAAAATGATATGTTCATGTGAATATGTCTTTTAAAGGAAACTCTACCCCAGCAGAGGTTCTGCCTAAAAGCATATCCACATGTCCATAAATATATGTACATATGTGCGTATTTCATGGGGACACCCTGTCTATACAGGGACTCTCCCCTAAAATCAATACAATCATATGTCCATCAAACTCATATATTTGCGCAATAACTCTGCCTCTACGGGAGCGCTGCCTAAATCCACAATACACTCAAATTCCTAAACAAATTCACGGGTATATACCCACTCATTTCTCAAATCATATGTCTAATTTCAAAGGAACTCATACTCCTTTTCAAAAATAAAATTCTAAAGAAAATAACATGTCCAAATGCGGATAAATTCATGGGTACACCCGCTCATTCCCAAATCATATTTCAAAGCCCAAAAGAAATCTATACTCCTTTTCAAAATGAAATCCTCTTTCCAAAACAAATATCTTTCTTTTAAAAAATAAAGCCCCTTTTCAAAAGAACAAATCCTTTCTTTCAAATCAAAATCCATTTTGTCCGACAATAATAAAAAGGAAAAACATCGTATTACAATTTTCTAGAAAATGCATAATTTCTCGACTTTGCTATCAATGGTATTCGGGTTAAAACTGATGTAAAAATAACATCAAAGGCTTTTAACTCGATGTAAACAAAACATCGATTCCGATCGATGGAGACAGGGGTCCAGCACACGCTACCCTAATCGCCTGATGAATAAAAATCTCGGAATCAATAAAGTTCAAACTAAAAGTGGCGCACTTGTCCATTCCATAGACATCAAATATTCTCTCCACACTACGTGGATTCTAACTTCTGTCTGTTAGACAGGTTGGCACGCCCCGAAAGGCAAAAGAAATAAAAAAAATAAATAACAAATCAAATCAAACTAAAATACACGCCAAAATTAAAAGAAATAAAACATATGAAAAATTTTCCGCATACCACAGCAGGCCAGAAATTTTGTGGCAACTCCACAGATCAATAGTGGTTTCACCCTCGGCTATCCCAAAAGTATTCCAACGAGCATTGAGTCGCTTGACAAATGCTTGAAGCAACCCTATGTGATAGAGGTAGTCATACAAAGCAACGGCCACAGCATCTCAAATTCTGGTTAAACTAAGGAGTTCGCCATAATCGTGCAGAATGCTGATCAATCACTTTGTGGCTCCCAAGTGAAAAATGTGAGAAGGGAGTATGGACCATTTACTGTACCAACTCGGCGCAGTGCCATCAATAATCTTGTCAAGAAGACATGATTTATCATACCTGTCGGCACTATATCGAGGGTTGCATTGCATTAATAGCAAACCGCTCGTACAAGAAAAATCTTTGTGGCGACTATGCAAATCCCAGGTCGCAGGAGCAATGCTGTGCAATTGAGTATGACAATCGTGGTCTTGATTAAAGAAACCTAATTGAGCCGCCAAGGGAAGCTGGCTCTGATGAACGAAACCCAGAGGAAAGTTGGGAAAAGAAAAGGAACAAGTCACAAGAAGGCTATCTCGAGATTTCAAAATAGCCGACTCCAAATAGCGACGCTCTGCTGATATACAAGGATCACGAGCATCCATATGAGCCAGGGCAAGGCTTTGAATAAAGAGAAATAGATATTTGTCAAACGAAAAATATTGTGGGTAATTCTTGGCATGTCAGTACACATACATTCCCTTTTTCTCATAACCAGAGAAGTATTAACTTCGCCTTCATCCAAAGTATCTTCAGTTGGCTCATCAGCAACAACGCTAAGTCTGCAATCCAACATTTGAAGGTTATTTCTCGTCACTCGAAGAGATCCTAAAGATGGCATTGGAACAGTCGACAAGACCAGGTCATCACGGGTGCTCTGAGAATAATCCTTACAAAATCTTTACTTCCTTGGCACGAGACATGATGAGTGCCTACAAGGGAAGGAAAAGAAAGCAAAATCAAAAACACGGCAAAATAGCTCGGCTAAATGAAGAAATAATACTGGTGATAAATCACTAGTAGAAACTTCGCAAAGCGAGCATGATAGCCCAGTACAAAATATGTACACGAGCCACACGTTGTCGTCTTCGACTCCAACAGGTACCCTGTAGGGGCCATTTGTTGGACCCCAAAAATTTGCAATGGGCATTTTATAGGAATGCCAAAAAGTATTCATATTGATCCGATGTTTACTTATGTAATATTGGATCTCGGTCTTTTATTAAGTCAAGAGGAAGGCTTATTACGAAGGCCGACATCAAATTCTTCGACAGAGTACAGGTTCAACAAGAACAACGCTTCGAAGAAGAATACAACTCCAAATTCTCCGACAGTGCGAGGTCAACAAGATCGACACTTCGAAGAGGAATACAACCCTAAACTCCGCTTACAAGAGGAAACACCAAGCACTTGCAAGACGACACAATACAATTCTTTGTCTTCGTCGGAAGGACGCCAAGCAGAGAAGCTCAAGTCCTCTTGTCACAAGGAGTGCGAAGATCAACAACCTTCAGTGAAATGCCAAGGGTTGTATTTAAAGAAGAACCAAGGAAGGAGTCCTCCGAGTAGAGGAGATGCCCTACTCAGATGGACATCCATCTGAGTAGATCTCTTCTCACACCCCTTAAAACTCTATACATATATCCCTCAGAACAACGAAAAAAAAGGGGTGGTCATCCTGGTGGAGGATCTTCATTGAAAAGAAGAAGCTCGCATGAAGTGTTCGTGCTCAATCGCGGCAAGTCAAGGTCGACCTCAAATGTGAAATCTTGTCTATATCTCCCCCCTGTTGAGCTGGACTCCTTGGAGGATGAAATCTAATTTCATATGTTTAAATACCTCCCTGTTGAGCGGGACTCTTTGGAGATAAATTTTTTTATATAATCTTGTGTTTTCAACATTTCCATGTTGAGAGCAAGGTTCGACGCATCGGGGAATCGAGGGGAATCGGGTTTTTCCTAATCCGCCACGATTCGCCTGAATCGGGCCGATTCACATGGGAATCGGATGGGAATCAGTCCGATTCGATGAGAATCGGGAGAATCGGGTTTCTCCTGATTCGATCCGATTCGGCCGAATCGGACCGATTCGATCTGCCACGCCAAACCATGGTTGAGAGGGACTCCATGGAAATGAAAATGTCATATGTTCATGTGTTTGTGGGTTTAAGTATTTTCCATGTTGAGCGGGACTCCATGGAGTTAAAATACTTGAACGTTCACATGTTCATTCCCCTCAGGTTGAGCTAGACACCATGAGGATGAAATGTTTGTGTGTGTTCATATGTGCGTACCTCTATGGGGAGACTCTGCCCAAACGGAGACTCTACCCGAGACGCACTCATATGTTCACCACTTCACCATATATGTTCATATGTGCATACCTCCCTGGGAGACTCTACCCAAGCAGAGGCTCTACCCGAGGTACAATCATATGATTATTGTATGTTCATATGTGCATACCTCCATGGGGAGACTCTACCCAAGCGGAGACTCTGCCCGAGGTACGACTATATGTTCATCATAAATGTTCAAGTGTGTCTTTATGCGGAAACTCCGTTCATACGGAAACTCTGCCTGACACACAACTCGTTCAAATGTTAACAAATTATCGGGTATTTACCTGTTAGTTCTAAAAAGAATATGTTAAAATATGAAAGGAGCATATGCTCCCCCAAAATCATGTTGTCCTTTCCTTCATACAACACAAATCTCGACTTATCTATCAAAGGTGTTTGGATTCAATCCGATGTAAATAAACACTAGGTGTTTACACCGGTGGAGAAAAGGTCCAGCACACGATACCCTAATCGCTTGATAAAAATAAACACGCGGAACAAATACATTAAACAAAGATGCAACCATCCAATAATGGACACATATACCCCTCAAAAATCTCGCATCAAGTGAGTCTCAAATTCTATCTGCCTGACATATTGGTATGCTCCGCAATCAAAATTGAAAAAAATTATCTAAATCCCACCTTATATATATAATAATATATATACATATACCATAAATATCTTCACTTTCTGCGTCCCAACAATGAGGAAACTATGGATCACTTGTTTGTGGGCTGCACTTATACTCAGATGGTGTGGGAGGCAGTGGCAGCTACCACTAGTGGTCATATTCCTCTTGTTGATGATGTGCATTCCTTCCTGCTCAAGTGGAGGAGAAGGTGGCCGCTCAAGGGTGATAATACTATTTGGTGGCTCATTCTCCATGCTATGTTGTGTATGTTATGGTTAGAGAGAAACAATCGTATTTTTCACAGGGCTGCCAGGGACACGAAGTGTCTTTTTGATGTTATTTGTAATAGAGTTAAGGAGTGGGCTTCCAAGCTTTGTAATGTGACTCACCTTGATTCATCTCTTTTTGTGTTGTTTTTTTTTGGGGGGGGGGGTGTAATGTGGGGATGGTGGTGGAAGTGGTTGGTGGGGTATAGGCAGGCTGTGCATTTTGCCCTTTTGTATAGCCTATTGTTGATCCCGAAAAATATCAGGGTTTAAACAAGACCCGGGCAACAAATTCGTCCGGAAAGGACCGGGAATAAACCCCGGCCTCCCCACTCGAACACTTGAGATAAACGGGTTCGAGCCCATGTGTCAACCTAGAACAATCTGGATTACTGCATTTGAAAGGTCCGCCAACGGCAGAGACACAGTCGAAACACGGCGTCCGGGCCCACGGTCGAGGTCGCGCACGGCACGAACGGATTCGAAAAAGCCAAATACACGTGCTCTCCGAAAATGGAGTCAAACGCACGTGAAACGGTCGAAAACGCACGTCGGATGCACGTCAAATGCACGTGGGTGAGCGTGTGCACGTGCGTGGCACGACCGTCAACCAATAAACTTCAGAAATCCCCAGAGCTCTCCAAGCAGGAAATGGCCAAAGCATGGGAGGCCCACCCCTTTTATAGGGGGCCCAGGCGGTGGGCGCCCGAAGCTCACCCCCGCCGGGCCGCGCAGGCACCCTCGCCGGTCCGCACAGGGGCGCACCCCAGCCGAGTCGCGCAGGGGCCCACCCCCGCCGGCCGCACGGGGCACCCCCGCCGAGTCGCGCAGGGGCCCACCCCCGCCGGGCCGCGCGGGGCAACCCCGCCGGTCCGCGCGGGCGCACCCCCGCCGATCCGCGCGGGGGCACCTTCGCCGGTCCAGGCAGGGGTCCACCCCCGCCGAGTCAGGCTGTGCACACCCCCGCCAGACCAGGCGGGGGACCCCCGCCGGGCCAGCCGCTGGTCTGGCGGGCCTCCTCACTGGTCTGGCGGGCCTCCAGGCCTCGACATCTATGCCATTCGACCCCCGCCAAGTCGCGCACCCCCGCCGAGACATGTTCCCCGGATGCCTATAAATAGAGGGGCATTCCCCCATTCGAAAAAGGCGCCAACCCCTACACACGCTCTGCTCTCTCGCTCAAAAACACACGGGCGCATTCCTGAAGAAAAAACCTGCCCGGGAAGCTCCGGAAAACACTGTCGTTCTCGTGTTTGAGTTCTCTGGGCACGGGAATCTCCTCAGTGTTCGTGTTCCGCTCGTGTGAAGCGTCGTGGAGAGGGTCATTGTGCCGATCATTCCGCAGGTTGTTATAAAAGAGCCGGTATCCGACATTTTACACATAAGTCCTCCAGTGTTTTGAAACAAACACATGTAGAGGTATTTTGTTTGGCGGAGGCACAAACACCTCGTCGTTGACCCAAATGTGAGCACCATGATGTGTAAGGTCCGATGAAGGCACAAACACCTCATCGTTGACGCAAATGTAATCTTCATGTACTGTGAACGCCTAACGGAGGCACAAACACCTCGTCATGAGCATAAATGTAAACCTCATATTGTGTAAAGTCCGACGGTGGCATAAACACCCTGTCATCGACGTGCATGTAAATGACATACTCTGTAAACGCCCAATGGAGGCACAAACACCCCGTTGCGAGCACAAATGTAAATGTCATGAATACATTTAAGTATATCTGTGGAAATTTATTTCGTCATCTATTTCTTTTAAATTTCGTCATATGGTCTTTAAACAAACGTATCGCATAGAAGGTGTTCGAGTTTTTACTCGATGTAATGAAACACCGACTTCGGTCGGTGGGGAACGGTCTAGTACACGACCACTCCAATCACCTGAAAATACGAGCGCACGCGGAAAAAATGAAATGAAATATTCGAGGGCTTCAGGGTTTACACCCAATGCACCTCATGAAATAAATCTTTGTCTGTTTCCTGTAAACAGTCTGGCACGCCCGCAGAGCGAGAAAAAATATAAAGCCTCCGAGGCGAAAGCATCGGAGGGATAATTCCGCGTTCCAACACCTATATTGTATATTCTAACTTCTTTTTAATTTATACATCAGTGGTACCATCCACTTTTCAAAAAAAAAAAAAAAACTCTCCATACTGTGTGAGAGACTAGCAAATGGTCTTACATTTTACATGCAAATCTGTAGCTCACAAATTCATGTTAACTATAATTTAAATATCATAGAAGCAAAATAGTTGTAAGCAAGGGAGTGACCAATGCCTTGCTACTTATGTGACCACTGAGCAGGTGATGCACCTACAACAAGCATAGTCCATGATACGCTTCTATGAGCATTGTTCTAGGACAGGAATGCATATTTTATAGTATTATTGATCCACACAATAGTCAACTGTCGTCCTTTTGGTTAGTTGCTTGAGTGGTTCTTGTTTGCAGTTATATGGGGCTTGATCTGGCAGAGAACTTGGGGTGTAAACGAGTCGAGTCGAGTATTATGCTGCTCAAGCTTTGTTCGTTAATTTTTAATCGAGCTCGAGTCGAGCTCGAACTTTATCGAGTAATAAAAATGGTTGTTCAAGTTTGATTCGTTTAAATACTCTCGAGTTCGAGTCCGTAATGAGTATCTTAACGAGCCCAATTGAATTTGCGAGTATATATATATATATAAATATAAATATATGTATCTATATTATGTATATATATAAATCCAATTCAATTTACAAGTAAAAAATTAATTGTTTATAAACCCAAATTTTATCTTATTTTAAGGTCATACCCCAAGATCCTTCATAAGTAACTGTTTAATTATTTTATTATAATATTTAAAATATTTAACAACTATTTATAATTTTTATAATTAAAAAATTAACGAACTTGTTCACGAGCTTAAATGAGCCAAGTAGGCATTTGCTCATACTCGGCTCGTTTATGAAACGAGCTTAAATTTTTGTTTGAGCTTGACTCGTTTGCATTATTAAACGAGCCGAATTCGAGTAACATCCGAGTCGAATTCGAGCTACTTATCAAGTGTATTAGTTCGTCTACAGCCCTTCCTTTCATAATTTGTGTATTTACACCATCATATTTAATCTTTTACATTTTAGTATTCATAAGTATTTCATACCTTAACAAAAATTCATTAAAAATAAATAAACATTAATATTTTCATATTTATAATAAGAAAGTAATATAATTCGAGTATCTTAACGAGCTGTTTGCGAACGTATTCGAGTCGAACATATCTCTGTTCAAGCTCGACTCGGTATGAATCGAGCTTATATTTTTGTTCAAGCTCGGCTCGTTTATCTAATAAACGAGCCGAGTCGAGTTTTTATCGAGCCGAGTTTCGGGTTACTTATCAAGTGTATTGGTTCGTTTGCAACCCTACAGAGAACTAAGAGGTACTGAATGAGGATTCCACTTGTTTTCTTGAGTTATCCCTGGGAAAACACCACAGGAGAAAATGATTGTGCAAAATTAAATTCTTCAAGTCACCAAACACTCCCTCCAGCAAGCCAACCAGATATCCAATTCCCGCACCCTTTTTTTCTTTACTTTGTTATCACAAGCACTTGTGTGCTGGTTGGTCAGGAGACACTTGTGTTGGTCGGAAAGCCATCACCAGATAATCCAAATGTGCTTTAGAGACTAAACATGTCAGAGATTTAAAGTTTCACACAGATAAATCTAAGAAGGAAACTGCTAACTTCCCGTCCTAGATGGGTATCAGATAATCCAAGGTGCTTTAGAGACTAAACATGTCAGAGATTTAAAGTTTCACATCGATAAAATAAACAAGAAGAAAATGCTTACTTCCCGTCCTGGCTGCTTACTTCCTGTCCTGTACAGGTAGCAAAACTACCCACATCCAGAACAGCATTGACCAGTACGCACAGCAGGTGGGCCCCACACAGTGGTCCATTATGTGAGCTGTCATTCCCCGTGTAATCTGTTTGTCACCCTTAGCCATTAAGGGTGACAAATAGGTTAAGCCCTATTGTCACTCTTGAAGTTATTTGTCACCTTTAAGCATCTATTTGTCATCCAGTGACACACAGATGGCCAAGGGTAACAAATAAAATTTACATAGGGAAAAGTGTGGGAAAAGGGGGTGGGGCCCACGAAGCAAGCATTTCTCAGCTAAGAAAAGACAAAGAAGAGAGAGAAAATGCAAGAATCAACCTTTAAAACTAAGGTATTGTTTTTGGGAACACAGGTGAATGAGATTAATACCATTGGAATCTCTGATAAACCTATTTGTGGTCACAAATAAATGTATCATGCCTTTGACATTCAACTAATGCAAAATGTAAGAGAGAGGAGAGACATAGACACAAAGGGAAAACGAGAGGAACTTGTTTCAAAAGCAGGGTGGAGGTAGCATTTGAAAAGTTGAGCGGATTCCAATGATCGGAAAGAGCATCTCTAGATGAAATGAATTAAACACAAAAAGTATGAGAACTACCAAAAAGGTAAGGCAGCCATGTAAAATAAAGTAAAAATCTGCTTTAAAGTTTACCTCTTTCGAAAGAGATTTTTAAATTGATTTTCACAAGCAAAATCTCTACTTCTCTGACATAGAAATCAGATTTGTGCAAAAACACACGTGTTCCCACTCTGTGCTAGCTATGCCTATCTTGGTCACACATAGTATCATCACAGAGTTGAGGGTCCTTTTTTTGTTTGAAAGGTGGATGGTACCACTAGTACATAAATTAAAAAGAGAAAGAATATACAAGTATAGACACTAAAGGCCCAAAAAACCGCTCAGCCTGCCTATACAGCATACACCGCAATCCAAACAACAAAGGGGCAGCCTCCCTCTAGCCTCCCAACAAAGCAAGAAGACTAGAATTTGATTGATTCACATTACAAAGCAATGACGCCCACTCCTTCACTTTGCCACAAATAACATCAAAAAGATACTCAGCATCCCGTGCTGAGGGTTATGATCATGGGCCTTCAGTATTGTCTCCAGCAGGGATACCCCACTGTTACTGTTGATTCTGACTGCCTACTTCTCACTTCTTTCATCAATTCCATCTAACCTATTATTTTTCGGCTCCTATATCCTTGGTGGAGCGATCTTGTTGTACTCAGGCTGCTATGGACATTCATTTTTGTCATGTCGTCAGAGAATGTGACAAGGCTGCAGATCCTTTAGTCAATTTTTCTTGTACTTCTCATATTACAAAGATGTATGTACTTTGCCTTCTACTATACAAGGTGAGATCACAATAGACAGAATTGGTCCACCTTATTCATGTTTTTGATTATGTGCATTTCTTACCAGTTTGAGGGCTTTCTCTTTCTTTATTTGATGGTACTCATCAGGAGTAAGGTGGGATGTTCCCTGAGCCTTGTGTTTTTGGAATGGGATTTTTAGTTCTCGACCCCTAACTTCTTTCTTAATTAGAAAACACCCCCCAATCTATCTATTTATAATAAACCACCAAAATCTCTGCCGTTTCATAAAAAAACCCTGCCATCTGTAGCCGTGAGGAAAAGCCTGATTACGCTAACCTAAGTAGCTAACCATGGTCCAACTTAACTTCGAGTTTGAAAATGACGCTATGCCCTTTTTTATGAACCCCATCCCTCTCTCGCCTCCAACCCGCCCTTTCCTAACCCACCGCTGCCTCCCTCTCCAGCCCCATCAACCCCTCCTCCCTCCGCCGCCTCTGCACTGTCCTGTATCAGCAGCAGTACTCCCCAACACCCACCTCCGTGACCTCGACCTCCCCCTCTCCCACACCGAACAGTGGGCTGGTGAGAAGCAGTGATTAGGAGAGGGGGAAAAAATCGAAGCGTGTGGCAGAGGCCAAATCCCCCACCCATCTTCTTCCTGGTGGAGGCCAACCCCCCATCTCCTTTTTCTTCTACTTCCATAATTCCATTTGCCTTCTCCACTGTTGCGGGGTTGCTGGGAACCAGACCCGTGCATGGAAACCCCGTCCATGCAGCCCATCCACACCTTGCCATCAAGCCAGCAGCTGGGCCAGCACTGCCGACCAGTGTTGCCAGGCCACTGCACGGCCTCCAACCAACCCGGCCTCCACGACAACCCGCAAACACCGCAGCTGCTGGTTGCCTCTGGTGCAGGGCCCAGGACCATCAGAGCAAGATGTAGAGAGAGGGAGAGGGGGATCGGGGAGTGGCAGCTTCGCCAGGGGCTGTTTCCTGAGGGTGGGGTGAGAGCAGGGGGCTTCGAGATGGCAATTTGGGGGGGGCAGGGAGTTGGGAGCCAGTGGGCTGAGGGCATCCGGTGCAGCTCGCCAGCTCAGGAGGGAACTGTCGCTGTCAGTGCATTCTGCTGGAGCTTGAGGGAGACAAGGCTGCGGGGGACATAGACCGATGAAAAGATCTCACCAAAAAAGGAGGTTCTGGAGTCTTATCCGGTGATGGCACCAAAGTTGCAGTCGCAGGTGATGCCAGAGAAGTTGCACGGGGACTCCGAGTACAGTGGCCACAGGAACTCTGATACCCTGAGCAAGGTTTGCCGCATCGGGGAATTGGGGCGAATCGGGTTTTCCTGATCCGCCACGATTCGCCAGAATTGGACCGATTCGCATGGGAATCGGTCCGATTCGATGGAAATCGGGCGAATCGGGTTTCTCCTGATTCGCATCAATTCGCCCGAATCGGACCGAAACCATGACCCTGAGTACAGGAGGTGGAGTTGGTGGCGGTGCTGGGCTGGATGTGGGTGGTGGTGCCGACAGGGGCATCAGTGACGCATGCAGGAGGGGGGGGTTCACCGGAGGGGGAGAGGGAGATGCAGAGAGAGAGAAGGGGGGAGAGTAGTTTGGGTGTTACAGTGGCCAAGAGAAGGAATATGCCTTTGAACATTCGTTTTTCCAAACAGTTGTTAACTCGATGGGTTCTTTATTAAGGATTCAGGAATTTTGGGAATTTATTAATAAATAGATGGGTTGCGGGGACTGTTTCCTAATTACGAAAGAAGTCAGGGATTGAAAACTAAAAATTCTTCTTCGAATTTGTGCAATTAAAGGGTTGCCCCAGTGTCCTCCAATAAGTTCCGAGTTTTCCTTAAGAAAAAATATGCATTAAAATGATGCCTAGGAATTGATTAAGGGGATAAGCAATGATACAGGAGGAATGGCGCAACACAGCAAAGTAAAGGGACAGTTTCCATAGCATGTGATGAAGACCAAAGCAGAGAACTGGAGAATAAACGTTGAAAGGCATGTGCAAAGTATAAAGATATACCAGTGTACAGGCTCCCTATGTCGTAGATCATATGTCATAGATATTGATGAGCTCACTCTAGATACCTGGCTCTCTCTGCCAGAACATAATGCACCATTTGTTACATCTGCCAAGACACCTCCAGATGAGCATTCTGCTTTAGCCCTGCAAGTGGCACCAGTAAATAAACTCTTGTCTTCAGCACCACCACCGTCTTTCTCCCCAATTTTTGAATCAAATATTTTCGTTGAGACACCACTTGCAATATCAGCTATCTCCTTAGTATCTTCCTGTATATCCTCAAAATGCTCAAGATCTTCATCTACAGACTCAATTTGTAACATCATAGTCCTGCAAATGAAAGTCGCAACTTGCAATAAGTGAAAAGTGAAAGGTATTGTCAGGAAGATAATGAAAACACAAAATTTGTTGCATAGCACAATTGAAGCAAATGAGAGTTTCAAAATGTAAAAAGTACCAAGGTATGCAGTGAGATAATTGGAACCCCAAAATATTCATACATAATTGAAACAAGTGCCCATAAACCATACCATAGAGGTGGTCTCGCTTTAAGTACTTCAGAAATTAAGCAAAGGCAGCCACAAGCATACTGAGGTGGCTGCTGCAATGAAACCTGTAAAGAAAAATGTTATTATCCTTAACCCTATAGCACTAAGAATACTCATCAGTGCGGACAAATCAAAAGTTAAATTTGGTGGACAATTTTAATCTTGCAGGATGTCAAAGAAAAAACCAAGGGTTATTAGATTTATCATTTAAGAGCAAGAATTATCATTACAAAGCTCTGTGATTTTGAATTATACAAAATAACATCAGGATTCACTTAAACAGGCTGACATACTCCACAACGACGCTCAAGTCTAGAATAATGCTCACAAGTTCACAAAGGAAATATATTCTGTATCGTGACATGCAAGTGTACATAGTAGAAGACCAATTTGTGACTGAGAGAAGGTTCATTGCTGACCTGTAAAAGGCGCTTTGAAAAGGCAGAAATGCGTTTCACATTTAAATCGCTCTTCATAGCTTTGAACAACAATCCAAGAAACATTTCATGCTGAAAATGAAAGACATTGCATTAATAGAATTAGGAAAATAATGTCAAACAGACTAAGACAATTAAATCTGGACTCCATGAATAGATGGTAAATGAACCAATACGGGTAGATGTCCTCAATTGTCAGAAGAGATTAGGTCTTTCCCCCGAGTAAAACTCATGGACACCAAGTCAATCATGTTTCAAACAGAACCCCAGGTTCCGTGTGGCACTAGGTAATGAATGGTTAAATGTGAAATGCGTCAAGATAATAAGAGATGCGCAAGGAAAGAAAATTGAAGAACCATAAGAATTAAAAAGACGAAGGAAACTTCAATACAATTGTGGTAGTCCACTGTTGAACCCTAAAAAGTTATGATAGATGTCTACTAGAAGAAGTGCCAGGATCCATTTATAATAGTCCAACAATTACTTAGGTAGCCCATTTTTGGTTGCTTAAGTAATAAGGATGAAGTCCCCTTTAAGGGGTGCCTTAAAGGCAAAGTAAAATTATTGCTTAAGGTAACCCCATGGTTATTTAGGTAATAAGTAAAGTTCCCCCAAGTTAAGGAAGGGAGCTTATAAGTTCAACTGGCAGCCCTCCAGGCAAGCAGAAGTCCAAGACAGAACAATGCTTCATAAAAGATACAGCACAGAAGAAATCCAGCAACACAAGGTCCATAAGACCAAGTATGAAGAACAAGTACAAGAACAAGCTCGCAATGGAAGCTCCGAGGATTTGCAAATCCAACTCTTCGCCGAGCAAATCTCCGAGGAGAGGGGCAGAACTCCAGCAGCACCAACACCCCTCTAATGGGGCATATGGGGGCCTATTCATAGGCAAATCCCTCTTCTCCCCTAACTGATGGGGGTA